>JAOEHV020306406.1:0-25194 GCA_025447995.2 Isaurus tuberculatus | reverse complement strand
TCACAAGCTATTGTGAATTGATTGAATGCTCTCGACCAATCAGATTTTTCATAGTGAGTCTGATGTATAATAATCACTATTAATCAGCCGACAACTCGTCGTATATGAATATAAATATGATTCGTGTGATGCAAACTATGTTGGCTACACAGTTCATTTAGAATTGAGGAGCACAGATATTCAGCAATCGGCAGACGCCGTTTACAAAATCACAGGCTAACAACAGCAACTCCAGCGAGAAGCTGCAGCATATTAAAGAAATGTACATTGAAATTTGATTTTCTCATATATGAGATGTTCTTCATAAAAGAACTATTAACCGCGCTTATTATAATAATTACAATTTCCTCAAATTTGATTGGCCCATTCTAAACTCTATTTTTCCCTAATCGCCTTGGGAAACTGTCCGATAATAAAACTCTGTTATCGGCTACTTGTTATCGGCTACCTGTTATCTGACAGTTGAATGAAGCAATCACAATCTGGTTGTCAGGATTTCTGACCAATCAGCAACAAGTAAACAATACTTAGAGTAGCAACAATTTCCGGTTTTGGTTGTTCTGTAAAGTTATGAACATTAATAAAATGAGTTTTTAGCTGCAAAAATTTTGTCTTTCACCAGATAAGTTTTCGGAAATTGTAATTATTATAATAAATTGGTAATAGGACTTCGTGTTCGTCCAATTCTGTCTGTTATCATTACTTGTGATTAAACAAATTGGATTTGCGCTTCGCGCTCATCCAATTTTGTTAATCACCAATTTTGTTAATCACGGTTAACTTAGGTTCTAGGCTTTTCCTAGTTATATCTCTATACTTCTGTAATAAAAAAAATAGTTGATAGATAAAATGCTGTAAAATGTTTGGTATAGTCTTAAATGTAAACAAACAAAGAAAGGAAATGCAAATAAAATGTATTGTATTATATTGTATTGTATCACGCGTAATGATAACAGACCGAATTGGACTCCACTCACCATTACTTAACGTTCAGTCTGAGTGACTCAGTGCGAGCAAAACTATTAGCATAATCTGCTTTGTTCACCGAAAATTACTCTGTGCGAGCAAACTGTTTTGTTCACCATAAATTCTTATTCTATTGTTTTGTATTGTTATGGTCTGTTGAACCGCATTGTATACTATATACTAATAATTTTATGTGATTTACATAGCAGTTTTGTTCACCATAAATTCTTACTAAATTGTATTAAATTATTATTGTTTATTGAACCATATTGTATACTACATATGCTCTGTCATAATTAAATTCACTTTGTTATAATGACATCGGACGATGTCGAAACGTTGCAAGAAGTTGTTCGCGTTTGTTTTTGTTATTAATTTTATTTCAAAGTCAAGACTTGTGAAGATGAGTTTATACCCGTAAAACTCCTAATAAGGAAATAGAACCCAAAAAGGGGAAGGGGTGGTGGCAAAACTCTTCCCTACATCATTATGTTATGTTAAAAAAAACTCTAGAGCTAGGGTAGGTTAAGACCAAAAAAATCAGTAATCGGAAAAGAAAGGTAAAAATCGGTACTTATTTTTTTTTTTGCTGTTTTGTTCTTGTTATCTTTTTAAACGTTTTTAAAAAGTTAAGCTTAGTTTCCATATGATCGCTCACGATCGCTATCAATTTCTTACACGTGTTTCCATTATTAGTTTCCATTGTTTCCATAGCTCCAGCACAGTTCATGGCTCTTTTATTTATTTATTATTTATTTCCAAGATAGATGATATTTTCAACTTCAAGAAGAAACAAAGTAGAGACAAAGAAAAAAAGTGAAAATACACAGATAAATTTTCTAAAACGAAATACCTTGATCTATCTTATGGCCCAAAATCTTGTGATAATTTACCTTAGAAGCACTTTGGAAACATCGTTCAGTCGGTTGGTCGCTATTATCTGTAAACTTTGATTTCTGATTTGATTCTGAAGTTTCTTCATGGGTCGGGCTTCGGACCGTTCGATCGGGAAACCATAAAGGAGACCTATTTAAAAAGAAGACATATCCCTTCCTAAGTTACGTGCCTTTTCTACTCCTACTGTTACCACCATCACAATAACTACTACTACGATTACGACAACGACTACGACTACGACTAAGACTACGACTAAGATTACGACTACGACTACGACTACGACTACGACTACGACTACGACTACTGGAACTAAGTTTATCAAATTTGTTAATACTGCTACCAGCACTGTTTCTACAAGATAAATCCTTTTCCGACCCTAATGTCCCATGGGGCCGGCGCTTATCTCCGTTTTTCGTAGTGTTAAGCGGATGAGAGTCCTTGACTCCCCCTGGACGGGACACTAATCCATTGTAGGTTAGCTTCCAGCCGAAGTTGGTACTCATTTACCGACCTCGTAAGGATGGAAAGCTGAAGAGAAGAAAAGAAAGTCATATACAAATGTTCAAATTTCGGCGGAGCCGAGGATCGAACCTGGGACCTTGTGGTTGGAAGGCAGAGATCTTTATACCGACTGCGCCAGCCTTAACTATTTCTACAAACACTACACTTATTTAAGATCAGTACAGCTTCTTCTAATTCTAATTTTCTCTAAGCTACAATTTTAGCAGCTGTCGTGATCATCCAAATTGAATTGTTTATGAGCTGTTTATGTGCACATACGTTGTGTCTTTCTTTTTTTCAATAGGTGGTGACTGCTGTCGTGTCTCCTCAGTACTAGAATCAATCTTGGCATTTAACCTAAAAAGAAAATTAAAGTTGAATAAGTTAAGTTCTGCGTTTCTGTAAACTAAGAACAGAGTGAAATCGATTCATAATAAAAGGTCTGCCAACATGTACCGCTTCATGCCGTACCATTGTACACTTTAGAGGGCCTCGATGTTATCTGCCGTATAGGCAATAGTTTTGCTTTTATTGAATTCGTCGGCACAGCATCGCTACTAAATAAGGCGTGAGTGCCAACACAGGGTAATGAAGTATGATCATAATAATAATCTTTATTATTTATATTGCGCATATTCTATGAAATAATCATATGCGCATTTACCACTCGAAGGTGGACGGAGACTTTTCAAGTGACAGATAAATACACACATCCTTATCCGAGAAGACGCGAAAGTCTAACCATTTGCAGATGTTAGAGCAAAGGCAGCACCTTCTCCTCAGTTATTTTAAGACCCTAAGTGTTGTTCCGGCCGGGAATCGAACCCGAGCCTCCCGCTCGACACACTGGCACCTTACCAACTAGGCTAACCAGGCCGAAATTGATTTTCTGACAACAATGCGAAAACTATGGTACGCAAAGAGAAGGAGGTTTATGATCATTGCCATAAGTAGTTTAAATAACTTCCTTTTCGAGCGTTAGCCATTCATCAGATCAGCTGATTTTAAACACCTCATTAGGTTAAAAGTTTTATGATCATCACCTGCTCGAAACATAAGGAACTGGCGTTTTGAGCGTCAGCCTTTTATCAAAACAGCCGTGAAAGTTGTTTGCTCTTAGAGACGTTAGCTTCTTAAACTATTTACGGCAATGATCATAACGCTCTTTACTTTTTGCGAATGATAATTTCGCTTTGCCGTAGGAAAATCAGGGTCAATCGTTAAATTAAATTACGCAGACTTTAATCTGAAAAATTTTCATGTGTTATTACCTGTCTGTGGTGACAATAGATGCTAGAGCTTTATTAAAAGTGTCCAAAATTCCACCACCGTCCAAGCGAATTGGTTTATCTAGTGCAAGAATGAAAAGCAACAAACTCATCTTTTCGGGCTCATTATAATTTTTTATTCACCAAACTAAAGATATTAGTTATTTTCAAAATACGTTTGTTAAATATTACTTAATTTAATTTTCACCTATCAAACTATTTACTACCCTCACTCTAACTTGAATATTAGCAGTAATGGACAGCAGTTTAAACAAGATAAATAAATAATTTATTTTACGTCTTTACGCGCAGGGAGTGGTTGCCCAATCTCCCTAGCCAGAGGCTGATGCTTAAGCGGTCGACGGCGCAGCTCTCATTAGGCCTTATCAGTAAGGCAAAGATAAGAAACAGGCTCGGGTTCCCATAAAGAACAGTAAAAGCGCCTTGCTTGTGGGATGTGCCTGGAATAAAAATCACAAGTATTGGTAGCACATGCGTACTAGTATCAAGTACCTGTAGCTACTATATGGGCAATGGAACCATGATAGGTAGTGGACATTTTATTACACCTTACATCAACAAAAAAATAATGGTCACCTAAAATCGTGATTAACTTTCCAGCTAGCTAAGCTAAATCCTTTACGAGCGTAGTGACCCATTGAGCCGGCACTTATCTCCGGTTTCTGTAGTGTTAAGCGGATGAGAGTCGTAGACTCCCCCTGGACGGGACACTAATCCATCGCAGGTTACCAGCCGCATCCCACAAATATTACGCTTATACTGTTCTTTAGTATCTTGTGTGGGAATCGGAGCTTAGATGCTATAGCAGCCATGGACAGCTGTTTTGGTCTTTTAACACCTATAGTTTTCAGATATCGCCGATGGTCTGCAGAGAGCGTTTCGTAGCATCAGCAACACATGAGAGCGTCAATAAACTTATTTCGCCGACAAGCGGCGAGGGCATCGCGAGAAACAAAAAAAACCATTGTTTTTCCAGACCATCACCAATAAAAGTACAACACGGCAGATCAATATGCCAGATGCCACATTCTTCTTACCCAAAATCTTCTTTTTCTGGGTTGTCGCCCGGAAACAAGCAACCTCCTTTGTAAAAGTGCGATTATGAGTTTACAATAAGCAGATAAAAGCAAATGAATGTTAAAGGCCGTCATGTTTTTTAATTTCCCGCTAGACAACTTGCGAAAGTCGGCGACCGTCGGTGATAAATGAGAACTACATGTCTTCACTCATCGCAGATTCTCGCACAAGATGCTAAAGAACAGTAAAGTAAAATTTTTCTTAAATGCGGAAGGAATGGTAATCACGAATTAAGAAAGTACATACGTGCCAAAATAGAGCACCGAGTAAGCTTTGAAACACCCAAAGGATGCTTACAAGTTGGGTAGTACATACGTACGGTACCATTATCAAAACTTGCAGCCATGGACAGCTGTTTCGTCCTTCTTGGGCTACTAAAATGGCCTTAGTGCCTATATTAGTGCATGGCTGCAAGTTTTGATACTATAGTACGTATGTACTACCTAACTTGTAACTATATTATTCAAGCCACATCCCACAAGCATTACGCCGTCACTTAAAGGATGCGAAAACTAAAGAACATTTAGGTGCTAATATGTTTTTTCCTGAAGGGCAATTCACACTTTTTAATCTACCCCTTGCTGCCACATTCTGCTGGTATATTATTGATGTTTTAAAAGATAAATAAATGATGTTTTTACCAATGCGTTCTGCGGTCTCTTTCTTCTCTTTTTGATCTTGATCAGAAAAATTCATTTTGCATCACCCCGTCCTCACTGACTGTTTATCTAATAACAAGAATAAAATCATTTAGATGTTAGTTAACAATGATTTAATTTTATAGAAAGCGCCGAAACAGAGGCTGATTATCCAGTTATGTTAGTTTCAAACTGATGATGGTGCAAGGTTTAAACTCACAGTCTTTTATGAAGTGCAATTGGTTAACCAGCTATACTTGTCAACACTTTCAGTTTTTTCTTCTGTCTTTCTGTAAATCAGTAATAAGCTGCGAACTTTGTTGAACCACACATCTTATTGCGGTACTCACTGGCAATCAAGAATCTTTCACAGTCAGAGGTTTACCAAACAAAAAGATTAAATAAAGCAAGTATCTTTTACCAACTGAACGGTGTTTTCATGTATTAAGTCGATGAGACTATAAGCGTCCTAAACTCAAATCAAAGCTGTCTAAAATAATTTTTTTTTGTTCACTAACGTCGAACAGATCACCTAAAACAGTTATTTCCATTTATTCATCTTATTGTTTAATTCTACTGTTGACTAACTTCACTTTGTGTGTTCCTGTGTAATGTGTACATTTAAATACTTTATCGATTGCTTTGTCTTAGCAACAAAACTCTAGCTAGCTCAATTTTGAAAAAATTCCCGTTTTTTTACCTCTTTTTACTGATCAAAATAAAAAAAACTTTTATGTGTTGTTCTTTTCAAATTTTACAATTAGAAATAAGTTTTAACAGTAATACTATAACATTGGCAGAGGAGAAATTTTGGAAGCTGTGATAAATGCTGGTAAAACATGGATCAAAGTCGTCCCTAGAAATGTTCTACGATGTTTAAAAAGAAAAAAAACTAGCACACATAATTAGCAATTCTTTTAGTTTTTCGGCGAATAACAATCGGAAACTTTTTCACTGATCGTATTCAGATTGAAGTATTACAATTTAAAACAGACAACAAAATCGTATTGCTTTTGAAAATTTGAAAAAAGGATTGAAATTTGCATCTAATCACGAAGTTAGTGAGATCCTATTCGGTCTACAGCAAAAAAAATGAGTGAAATCTTACTTGGTCTTAGCGAAAAAAAAGAGAAGAACTAGTTTCATGATTGCCTACAAAAGGAGTCGAAACAAACAAGAGGAAAAAGAAGATGATGGTGATAAAAAAAAACAAAATAAAAACACGAAAACCATAACAACAAGCAAAAAGGTGTAGGAAAAAAAAGAACGAGAACGAATTAAATCTACGGCAACAAAGGAGGAAAGAAACCAAAAACTATAAAACGAGAAGATGTAAAAATATGTATGTAAGAGGGGAAAACAAAAAAGGGGAAAAAGAAAGGCAAAACGCTGCTTTAAGTTAAAATGATTGTTAAAATTTAAACGCCGACAAATCTTTCCTCTTCAACCGAAAAAGGTTTCTGCTTCATAAAAACCATAAAGACAATAAACAATTTTTGCAGTGAGATAAATAATGGAAATGCCCGACCTTTACTAAAATCCATTTTTCTGTGATAAATTAATGAAAGTTTTACAATAATTCGGAAAACAGAGAGGATTTATAACCAAGCCCTTATAGAATGGGTGTCACGAAATGGCTTAGATTGCCAAAGTACTCACCGGTTTGCTAAGTTTCAATAAAAATACTAAAAGAAAAGCGTGCGTCAAAGAAACTTGAAATTCATTTAAAACTCTGCGTTTTGTTTGAATATCAAAAAACACGGAGCATATAGCTTTTTAAAAGTGTTTGTTTTGGAGGTAAATTGTAAAAGGTTTTCTGTTTTTTTCGGGGTGAATTAACTTGGAAACCTTAAGTTGAGCTATATAGTAGTTTACGAATTGTCGATAGTTTCTCTAAAATTGTCGAATTTGTTCTTTATTTGCGTATCTCGAAAAGATATTAGATAAAATTACATGTAAAGTCCATACCACTTTCGAGCGCGCTATTAGGTACTTCAGCTTCAACTCAACTCAACACTTCAAGCGAATTACACCAGAAAAACATTGAAAGACGAGCTACCTTTTTTGCAGCTCAATAGAGTTTTTGAGCATCAGGGTGTTTTTTAAAAGATTAAAGATTTGTGAGAAATTATATGCGATTTGTCTTTAAGGAAAGTGAGTTTGAAATACACAAAATAAAATAATCAAAAACCTTAACTATATATTCTACAAGAGAACTAAATTGTTTTCTTTTCAGAAAGTTCAAACCGTAGTTGGTAAAAGTTTTATCTAACTATATTGCTTTATAGCCGGATTGAATGTGAGAAAAAAGAGCGGTAAATTTCATTCAAACACCGGGTCGTTGCTGGTAAGCAGACAAGAAGAGAGGGAAGAGAATTGGATCATTACATCTTTCCGCCAGCAACTTGGTTGCCAAGAAAACCCGAAAGTGACTCTAAAGAGTTTAACACTTCTCAAACGGCAAAACGATAGTCACAGAAGTATTTCATGATAAAAAAAAAATAATTCCATGTTTTTAGATCAAAAGGATTTATCTAAATGAAACAGTTATATTTTACTTAGATTAAAACTAACAACTGTTGCTACTAATATACTGGCTTCATATAAAACCCTGATCTTTCTTTTTAATTTCAACGTCTGGCAATATCAGTTTTAAGCTACAGAGAAAAAAAGATAACAGTTTCACGAGGGCAGAATCAAGTTAGAGGAGATATACCTTAGGGCCTGATGATCGCCTTTCGCGGTCTCTGTGACAAGACCTGACTTTTGTGTCTTCGTTTTAGCTAAAGCCGAAGTTGTACAAGTGGAAAAACCCGTTTATTGTTTTCTTTTAACTTCACAACGGTGCATTATTTCAACACTCGGTGATTTTTAACGCGTTTCTAATTACTTTCCGACTCAATAGGTAAAACAATGACTTGCCTCTCCCGCTGTGCATTTAAAGGCCGCTCATTAGTATAAGCAAAGAGTTGGTCCCCTCATAAAGTACTGGCGAAAAGTTAGTCAGCTAACGAATGCCAAATGACCATCGTCAAAACGGTATTAATTTACGACCAACAAATAAAACTAAAAGTGTATTTATGTCCAGTAAAAAGAGAAACTGGAGCTAATGGGACAGACGATGGATTAAATAAATGGGCAATTTAACTTTTTCTTTGCGCAAATAGGTTAAAGAAACCTTTCTAATAATTGCATTTTATCATCTAAAGTTTTTCTCTTCCCAAATTTTCCCCAATGGCCTCCATTAAAGAACAAACGCGCTTTCAAAAGAGATTACAAAATGAGCTGCGTTTGAAAAAAAAAATGAGACAAAGATGAAAAGAAAAAAAAATCGATATAACTAAAACACTTAGGCTTTTTTTCATCTTTGAAGAAATTAAAATGAATTTCGTATGAGAGTTTCGTTATTTGCTAGTGCGTTCTAGCCGCAAAGTTTATTTCTCACAGAGATCCGGCAAGCGCTAATGTAATAAGACCAATCTTCAGCAGATTGACAAACTGTGAGTAATTTGTTAATGGGAGCAAGATTTACAAGTGGGCTGCGAAATAGCAAGACGAAACAATTTATACATAAACAAATTTGTGAGTCATTTTAAAAACTAATGACTTGAAAATTGATCCTAAACAAATATAAAATGGCTGTAATGCCATGTTTCGTCATCAGGAAAAGGTTTTAAGATTAGAACGGTATAAAATGTGCTAGATAGCAAAGTATCAAATGCTCTCAAAAACTTCTCATATGTGCCATTAATAAATTAATTTTTAAAGACAACTCCTTCGTGAGGCCTGTATAACCCGCTCTAAACCCGTTTTTGCGATTCCCTGCTGTTCGAAACCTAATCTCAAGCAGAGTTGAAAACTCCGTGAAATCTAATAATTAAAAAAGAATTGCCAGTTATTTTCCCTTATTTAAAAAATTGATCAACTAAAAAAATTTCCAGGAAGTTTTTTTTTCTTAATTCTAACCTTAAACTTGGTCCAGTTGTCGGCGTAATTTTTGACCTGGAGTAAATGAAAGATACTGCCCAAAATTTTGCGTTTGGGGCTAAAAGAGGAGATGGCCTAGTTTAAACTATTCCTGGAAAGACCCATGTTTAATTCTCATTGGAGTTTTTTAGCTTACAATGGTGAGAAAGATCGAACCTTTACCACCTGTTATGATATTCACCTGCGCGCTTAGCAAACACAGAACAATTGCTAGGTCACGTGCTTGGCGAAAAATATCAGCTTCTATCAAGTTGTATGTTTGTTAAGATGCTAGTGTAGATAAACAAAGATTGGCTCGCGTATTAACTTTTAATAAACCCTCGCACAAATTTACTTATCAGGGTTTTCCTTAAAGAGGCTTCGAAACTATTTTAAAAAATATCTAAGGCTTTCGGTAGGGCTGTTTGTGTGTGTAAAAATAAAAGCCGGGATAGATTTATTGCTTCGAGGGCGCCGGGAATTCCAACTGGCCGGTCAGCTCTGAACTGTATCTTTGAAGTATTGAATGGATAAATGGCAAATCAATTATAGTCTGAGAAAGAAACAGATGCTCTCATTAGAACGCACAAAACCACTAATGTATATAATAATGCTTTAATAAGATGCTGTTTGCTGCTAAGCCGTGGGTTTAAGGAACGCTTAAAGAGGAAAAACAAAGAACGTTTTCAATCAGAAAACAATGTCTTTTACAAGTAACTAACACACTTATAATACACAAAAATTCCTAATAGAGTTACCAACCCAAATAGACTATTAAAAAACATCAAAACAAGAAAGAAGTTTTACACTTTTTTGCCAAAAAGGAAAATCTTTGATCACTGACAAAAATTGTTTTTGATCTTTGATACATGATTTATATGGTTTGGATATTTTTACATCCTGGTTTTTGAGCATTTAAAGATCTATCACTTTGATAAATTTATCCTAAAATCCATATTAGTATCAATGAACTAAACTTGCAAAGAAACAAATATCCGCTCAAGAGAAAAAAAAGTTTAAAATTTTGTTATAAAGATTGCCGCCGGCAGATTTGAAGTGGTCCAATCTTCACAATTTGAGTAGCCATTCTTGCAAATGGGCAAACATTTTTTTTTTAAAAAAAAAACAATAAACCTGCTTTTTCTTCATGGAAAATATTTTATAAAACTTTGTCTTTAGTTAGAAGGAATATAAATTAGAAATGAAAATTATCTTTTCGAAAGCAATTGTAGCCTTAAAGCACAGAAAATTTTCCGACATAAACAAACAAATAGGCAAATACAAAACGAAAACTATGCAGGAAAACATTTGAATAATTTTTGCGCAAAAGCACAAAAATCCGGCAATCCCTTTGAATGTTGTATTAAATTTGTGATATTCAAATTAAAACTAAAAAGAGTAAAAAGCTTTTTAATCCCTTGATAATAAATAGAAAAGAAAAACCGGTTGAATCAGCGTCTGTGAGTCGTTTTAGGGTTTAGACATTTTAAAATTAAAATATCCAACTACTTTTTTTGGTTTATAAAAAGTCAAATCTAACGCCAAACTATTATGATGGCTAAATAACGAAAAACAACCCAAGCAGAGGTTCTAAGTGACCAAAATTGACCGCTCTCCCGGGCAATAAATAACTGTAACAAAATTCAATTATCCCAGGATCGCGGTTGCCCGGAGTTATAAAATAAGTTCCAAGTCTAGAACTGCAGGAGGGCATAGTTTCAAGTTATTTTTTATTGTTAAACCATCGTCGTTTGTGCCTCCCACTGTTTTTTTTTAAACTGGTGTAAGAATGTACAACTAAATCTAAAACAGATTGGGAAATCAAAGTTTTTCATCTACTTTCTAGATGGCCTAAAAAGAGATTAAATCAACCAGCCTCATCGTAGTGCTCATCACTTTAAAAAACTAAATCAAGAAAATAGAACCAAGAAAATTTATTAATTGGGCAAAGTTCGTGACAGGGAAAGATATTCTAAGATTTAAAGATAAAAACAAATATTTTTATATTCATAGCAAAGGAAGCGAATCATAATGATTAATTCAACTTCATTTGTTCTTTTATCGTTTGCAACAGCGGAATCTTTTTATCGGTTTGAATATATTTATGTTAAAATAATGCATTAACGCAGAAGCTTGAAAACACCATCATCAAAGCGAGGACGACAGATTAGAATGTGATTCAAATATGGATATGATTCTTGTTTTTGTTTTGTTGTTGTTTTTGCGTTTAATATCTCAAGAAAAATAAATCGCAGTTTTCCGTACTTTTAAATAAATGTTTTTTAACAGAAACGATTGTTAAAACAAAGGATAAATTTTTTCATCACGTGGTAGTTATTGTTTCTATAGTAACAGCCGATGGAGGGCTGGCGAAATTGTGGTTGCTTGGCAACCACAAAAGTTTGACGCAGAAATCTAAATGCTACTGTAATCTTTTTTCTATCTTTTTTTTATATATTCTGTTGGGAAAGTAGGTTTTTGTCCAGGGTCGAGGGTCGAGGGTAAAATGTCGAGGGTCGAGGGTAATGTTTTCCTTTTTTCTGTATTTTTTTTATCACCACTTTTTTTCAGTATATTGTTTTTGTTTCCATATAGCTTTTCTGGTAGCTGAATCATTCAGCTAGTTGATAGAAAAAACTGCATTGCAATTTTTTTTTTCGTTGCTGAGTAAGCAAGTTGAGACTTGAGAAGGGGTTTTAACTGTAACAAACTCAAAGTTATCGAAATTTCAAAAATCGGAGAGACATCTCGCCATTACAACACGAGAGTAAGAGAACATTTGAAAAAGGACACATTTACAAACACTTAAATAGCTCAAAAATATGTCGCTCAGTCTGCGATGAACACTGTTTTGAAATAATCGATCAGGCCTCAACTTCCTATGATTTGCAAATCAAAGAAGCGTTGCATAACCTTTGGGAAAAACCCTGGCTGAATGTACAAAGTCAAACACTTTAGTACCAAACTTGCACTGTAAATGCCACTATTGTATTCTAAATAATTCTATTATCTAAGTATCTATCACTATTGTCATTAATTTTCCTATATATACATACCATTATCTAGTATATTATAACACTGACGAAGGCAGAAGACGCTGCCGAAACAACTCTGTAAAGAAACTGAAAGTTGTCGTTTATGTGTTGAAAAAGAATGGCCAATACAACGTAAAATTGGAAATTTTTTTATATCGCGGTATTTCGGCTATAATTTTGCTTAAGTTGAAAAGTATAGCAAAACCCGCGGAAGTATTTATAGTTTTGTTAGTTAAAAACTAAATAGCCATACTTCCTATTAATTATAATGATACTGTCATTACGGCGACAATCAAAATAAAGGTGGAAAGGGTGATATAGAACTAGAACACACGAACATCATTCCTTAGCTGACCTTTTGTAATCTGTGATCTTTTTATACTTGTATATTTGCTTTTAAACTGAAAACCTGAAACGTTATTACTGTAATTTGCTGCTTTTTTGACATTTACAGGTCTAAACTCAACAATCACATTTTCTTCAAAGAAGAAAGGAACTACTAGTGTGATTTTCAGTATCCATTTTGTCTCTCTGTCATTTTACTGAAAAAATAGACAACTACGTATTAAAAACATGTATTGGCAGCAAATGCTTTCTAGTATCTAGTACTCACTCAGCTTTAAATTCTTCCGAGGTAGGTAAATGAGTACCAGCATATATACATGGACCGCATTAAAGGGGCTGCCTGAGGCGTCTATATGTGCTTTCGGTCCGCTGAGGGTAAACTGATTATTGGAATGCGCCTTTGAGCATATTCATAAAGAAAAGGCGCAATATACAAATGTACCACTTTACTTTACTTTATTTGCAGCCAGTTAGTTTGATACTAAGGCTACGGTTTACAGCAGACATTATAGACCTTAAATCTAGCTCTAAATATCTAAAATTAGTTAAAGCGTAATGTTTGTGGGATGCCGGACTTTCAAGTTTAGGTGGTAGAATATGCGCGCTAGTATCAAGTACTTAGAGCCAATAATATGAACACTATACCACGTTGTTAGCGTGCACATCCCCTTAAACCTTGAACTAAATAACAAAAAAAGCGTAATACTTAAGGAATGTGGCTGGATTGATAATCCAAGTATAAGTGCTACACGGTGTGCTTGTATGTAGTACTTAAAGCAACCAATATGAACACTAGAACACGTTGTTAGCGTGCACATCAACTTAAACCTTTAACTAAGTAAAAACAGAAAAAGAATAATTCTTAACGGAATGTGGCTGGATTGATAATCCAAGTATAAGTGTGATTGTATGAAGTACTGAAAGCTGCTAATATGGGCACCTAGGCCATGTTGTCGTCGGGCATTACCCCCTAAATCTTGAACTAGGTAAAAACAAAAAAAGGAATAATATTTTATGGGATGTTGCTGTAGCGATAATCACAACATGTACTAGTATCTTGTATTTGCAGCCAATAATATTTCACAAAGGCTACGTACTAAGTCGTACATTAAAAATAAAATTCAAATATAGCTAATGATCACTCACAGGTCGTTGGTGCATGGAAAACGAACTTGAACAAAGTGCAGGACTACTCAGGCCAGATTTGGCAGCCTCGGAACCAAAGTCTTTGTTTAGTCTGGAATTTTCTGAACTTTTTCGATGGCAACGAAAACACTGTGTACTGTATTTTCTCTATTTCCGGTGCAAAACTTTTGAGCAAACTCCCATGAGAACTCAAACTCAGGAAGGGATTACGGATTTTTAAAACAAAACTAAAAGCTTTTTTTGTTTGAGAATTGGTATTGATAATTGGTGTTTCCCTTTGTCTTCGTTGCTTACTTTTTATTGTTCGCACCGTTCTGGACGCATTTTTAACATGTTCTGCGTCTTTATGTTTACATCCGCTGTTTCAAAAAACGATGCAAAACGGACATAAATAATAATGCCTGGCTCATCATTTTAAAATTATATTGCCTTGAAATAGAGGAACTTTTAACGGCTTTTGTTGCCGTTGTATTTATGTCCTACGTTGTATGATCATTTTAAACGACAAAATATTTACACGCAAAAGGTCTAATATGCTTGTGAACTCAGAAAGAACTAGAAAAAGAAAATGCAATTTTTTGAACACTGAAATTTGTTTTGCTTGCATTCCTTACAAATCGGCTAAAAATAAATAGGGCTTCCATTTTTCTGTCGTGTTTCGTGAATAAGAGTCCTTGACTCCCCCTGGACGGAACACAAATCCATCACAGGTTAGCTCCCAGCCGAAGCTGCTATTCATTTTCCCGTCAATTTGGCAGAGTGGAAAGCTGAATCAAGCATGGCAGGAAGAAGATCACAGCACTTCAAACTTTAAAAAAACCCGGACTCTGTCGCCGGAAGTTACAGATTTTACAAACTGCGCATACTACGCCTCCTTTGAAAACTAAATTAGATTTTGAGCTATGCGTTGTTTTTCTAAAAACCTATATTAACTACTCAGATTTTCGGAGGTAAAAGGAAACGCATACTTTATAAGTTGTTATAAACTCGAGTTAAAAATGAACTTTAAAATCGCCAAATTTTGACCTTTAGTGTTTTGCTGGTTTCACTCTTATTGACTTAATTCAGTTTTGGACTTGATCGAAAGAAACTCAATCCTTGTTGCTAGGCAACTACGGACAATAGATCTATCAGCGTAGCCAATAAGAATGCAGGGTTTTTACTTCAGCAATGACAAATGAAGACAAATACTGATGACAAGTTTTTTGAATTTTTTGATGAAATTCAAAAAGTGAAAGAAAAGAGGGCGTCGCGTGTAAACTTTGAGGGAAAATTTATAATTAACAATTCTTATCAAAAGGTTATTTTTCAAAAGACAAACATCAAAATAAATCATAATAAATAACTTCTGTGTCTTCTGCAGCAAGGTTTGAAGGGGAGTCAGGTTGGCGTGGCGGTCATCACTCGCGCCTCTCACCTCTACAGTCTGGGTTCGACTCCCGGGCTCGGCACGTGAGCTGAGATTTGTCGATCTCAATCTGACTCCGAGGGTTTTTCTCCGGGTACTCCCTCGTCAAAAATCGACTCCTTGCAGGAGTTGCAACCTTTGTAAAGGACCCCGTGTCCTATTTTTGTTTGTCCCTAGTGTTGCTATCTAGAATCTTCATAAATAAAATAAGTTTGTTGTCTTTTTTTTCGTCTTTCAAAATGTATCCTTCCAATTTCTCTTTTAAACACTTCCTTATAAGTACAGGTCAGGTACCCGGGGGGGGGGTTACTCACCAGTATTTCGGGTGGGGGTGTGCCGCTAGACCTTCACAAATCTGACCCTGTTCTAGACTAGAAATGGCTTGATTTTGATACCCTGTTCTAAACTATTCAATATTAAACTGAGGTCAGGCTTGTGAATCATGAAAAATTCACGTACATCAACACCCAGTCAAACCAATTCTCATATCCAGGAAGAATTGTTGTACCCTGTACTAAACAGTTTGTAAATATTGCAAAATTTTAACCCTGTTCTAAACAAAATTTTCCGTGATTTATACACCCTGTTCTAGATTGGATGGTCTGAAAACCATACCCTGAACAGCGGCACATACCCGCCGTATAGTCAATATATGGGAGTACCCCCCCCCCAGGGGTCAGGTATCACAAACATTAGTCGATAGTTTGCAGCAACTAATATATGGGCACAAAGGCCACGTTGTAGCGGGCAATACCCCTTAAATATACCCATGGTAATACCAACTAAAAGCCCGGTCTTATAGTGCCCATATTAGTGGCTGCAAGTTACTGACTAGTACATTAATTATGGCTACAGGCACAAGCGCTAGCATTACGCTTTTTTAGAAGAGCCGACGTTATGTAAACACTTAGACGAAGGAATAAACAATTGTCAGAAAAAATTGGTATATGCCCCGAGCGGGAAACGAAGACGAAGGTTTTCCAAGACTTAAGTTCATGGTCAAACAAAATCCAGTTTTTTATTGGATCAAAACACAGGAAAAGTTGAAAGTCCATTATTATGCTTCAAAGAGAAGTTTATTTTTTTTACTTTAAAATTGTTATATATACCACTGTTGCATTTTCACGATTGCGACTGCGCAATGTTTAAAAGGGCAATTAAAAGAATAATAGTAGGGTCAAGTCTTTAGCCGAGCTTATGCTGAAATGTACTAATTGCGTTCGACGAAGGAGAACGCTTTCTAATCTTGACGTCACGGCTAGATGCTATGCTTTTTTTGAGAATTTTTGTAACATTTGCCTCGTTTTCGTGTATATGGCATTTTCCTGATGTCGATAAGTAACGTTTTTTTCGACGTCGGTGTTGAGCGAATGAAGGTTTGTTGATTTGTGCTTAAAACTGTTGCGCAGAAATATGAGTGGAGATATTTACCATAACATCAGGAGGTTGATATGCAGTGATATATTTTCTAGGGGAAAAAAACGCTGTTTTTCGTGTCGGATTCGATTGTGAGTTTCGAGCAAGATTTTGCATGTCGCTCGTCAAACGCATTCACTATAATCTTTGATTATTACTAATTCTAAGATTGTTAAAAAGCAAAGCGTGTAAACCACTTTATAATAACATTACTTCGAGGTGCTCCACGGAGCTGTAGTAAAAACTATTTAACTACAAAGCAACGAGGGTATCTAAACTCCACCAAAATCTGAAGTTTACATTTTCCAAAAGGCCTATCAAGAAATTGCCTGTAAAGATAAAATATTGTATAAAAAAGAAACAAGTAACGTGTTTATTTCTTTTTTTTCCAATCAAAACACGATACACGCTTTTTTTTTTTTATAAGAACCAGGTAATTTTGCCGAGGCTCATTGTTTTTAATTTTTTGGCTGCCTCAGCCTCAATTTGTTCTTAATTTGTTCTTATTTCTGTGAGTGGTTTGAAATGTTTGTTTGTGTTTTTACTACAATGCGAACATGTATAAATTACAAGATTCAGTAAAGTTTCAACTAGAAACATTTTCACTGTTTTTCTACCTCAGTCTGAGCTTGTTCTTAAATTGTTCTTAATTTTCGGCCAATCTGAGCCTCGTTGTTCTTATAAAGCTGTTCTTATAATAAAAAAAAAAGCGTGTATGTGACAAAACCCGATAAGGATTCTTATCAGAACGAGTGATATTGTTAGGCGTTTGCGACAAGAGAGGGCTTTACTGATGTTATAACGAACGTCAAATAATTTTTAGGATAGAAATAATGAGCTTGATATTGGTTGTGTGAGTAAAACAAAGAGTGATAAGGTAGTAATAAAAAACCTTATAGTAGTTGTTTTGTTCTTCTAGAACATTCTTGTCCATCCAGCGTGCGGTTCAACAACAATAAGCTTCAACTGTGTATCAATATATGATATACACGTTTTTTATATACATATAACTATTTATTCTTATAAGGAATCCAGGCTCAGATTAAAGGAAACCAAGAAAATTCAAAAGTTGACTTGAGGCTTAACTTTGATAAAATTACTTAGTCTTCAAGCTTAGGAATGTTTAATTTTCTTTATATAATTACTTTCGAAGGAATAAAAAAGCGCGTATTTATAGCAGTATTAGTCTTATGGTTGATAGCATTATTTGATTATTTCTTGTGATAATGACATTATCATTGATATTACAAGCTCTCCTTCATAGGTTTTGTCTTCAGAAATATTTGTAAAAACGTCGGTTTGGTTGAAAAAAAACGTAAGAGCTTTTCAAGCTGAAAATGCATAAAAACTTAGAGAACCCTTAGGCCTAAACTCAAAAACATTTTTAAAAAAATGTAGAAAGAATTGTATTTCGATCTTCTTCTAAATTACCTAACGGGAATCAAATCCACGATCCTTTATTTATCGGTCAGATGCTCTACCCACAGAACTACAAGAACTGTCTAGGAGAACTGATCAGTTAAATTGGTTCATTGTATAATTGGCAAACTGTTTATATCCGGTTAATGCTGGCTCGATATATTTACTTATTCTTTATAATTTAAGGCTGAAATTTGTTCATTTTTGTAAAGGAGCTGACATTTTGAGCATTAGCCGAACGCCTAATGTTACAATACTCATGCACCAATAGCTAAATCCTTTAACGAGCCCAGTGGCCCATGGGGCCGGCGTTTATCTCCGGTTTCCGTATCGCTAAGCGTATGAGACTCAATGATTCCCCCTGGATGGGACACTAATCCATTGTAGGTTCGCTCCCAGTGGAAGCTAGTGCTCACAAGACTACTTACGATGGTGGTCATAAAAGTTTCTAACTTGAGTTGTCTTAATTATGCGTTGTGCCTACATTCGTCTATACACTTCAAATTCAATAGGTTTTTTTTCAGAAAAATCCATTTTAAACAAGTATTTCAAAAATGTAATGATGTAAACAATAACAACACAAAGAAATTACCACGCACGCAATGTGCAGCAGTTATACAGAATTGTTTGCAAAAGAAATTCCCAAGACTTGAATATGCGCAAAAAAAATATATATATCTATATCGATGAAAACTATATTCGGTGTATAATCTACCATGAGATTGCTTCTAGCCGTAACTGTATCGAGTTTACAACATCACTTATCCACAAGTGTTTAAAATGATAAAGCTCGATTAGTTTCTTTGTTAGAGTTCGTAGTTTATTGTTAATCTTTTTGGCCTTGGCCGGGCGTGTACAGAAAATAATAGGTTTTGAAATGTTAATGAGCAAATTTTCAATGGACTAACAAGGCATCGAACCTAGAACAAAGTACTTTAACCTTGGCCTCGAAAAACAATTATGAAACAATGCGTGCATGTAATCGCTTTGATTTGCCAATTATTCAATAAGTCCGCTCCAACGTAAGATCAGCAATGATCAATGCATTTCGAGGTATCGCACAATCAACGTTTTTTATCTTTGCTTTCTTCAAAAATATAGTGATAAGTTATGGCAACATTTAAGACTGCAACTTTATGCTTTCAGAAAGAGTTTGTTAGTCATTTTCTATGGCCGACTCAACACAGCTCTTGCCTTATATTCTTTATTATAATTTTTTTACTACTTTTATAAACTTGTTTTTTTGTAAAGAAATGATGCAGATGAGCATAAACAATTATACGTCAATTTAAAAAAAACTTAAAATCGAAGCATATGTTTTTGCTTATTTCATATTGCTCCACTAGTGCGAAAATTTGTTTTATTTTCAAACAGGTAATAAAATTCATATAGAGTTAAACTTTTATTCTTTAAACGTTTTTCGTAAATATTCAATTGAAGTTGAAAGCACACGTGCTCATAATTACGTAATGTGAAGATAAACTTTGGAGAAACAAAAATTTTAAATGAAATAAATTACAATCGACCAATTATTGGATATCATCAATATCTGGATTGCAGCACAGTTGTAAACAAGAGTGCAGTGCATGTCTGCAATATTGTGAAAATTCTAAGTCGGTAACAAAATATTTTTCAATGTTCTAACAGCGTTGTAATCGAGTTAGTGAATAAATAATATTGGTGCAATGTACAAGGCAAATGAAACAATGACAATAGATTAAAAGCAGCGATTGCAATTCGTGACAATGAAGAGTAAAAAAACAACAAAAACCCGGTCACCTAGCCAAAAAACAATCAAAAAGTTGATTTGATAGAACTAAAGAAACTGCGCGCCAGAATATTAAAGCAGATATCATGAAAAATTGATCTGGCGCGCGCGCTGTTTACACAAACAAATACGCCCTGCGTTCAACTTGCAATTTAACTTGAACGGCATATGTCGAAAGTATATATAAGAACACAAGACAAATGTAATATGTATCAATCTGTTTAGCACAGTATGGTTCTTGATTGGAGTAAAACAGTTTGATAGTTGAATATCACATTCAAATCAAAATCATATTGAGGGCGCCCGTTCAACGAATAACTACGGGAGTTAAGTCCCGAGTGGGGGAGGGTATGGTGGAATAATTGCAAAACGGTTGTTAGTATGGTTAGCAGTACAATTCTTTACAATATTTTGTACAGTACAAAATCATACTTGAATCTAGTACATCAAATAAATTTTAAGTAGTTTCCTTTTCTTCTGAAAAAGTGTTCTCCGTTCACTAGCCCCACCCACCCCTCCCTCAGCTCGATCGCCCTGAAAGAGAAATTACCTAGAACTGATGGAAAGCAATTAAAGTTGTTTTTCAACATTTTGAAATGGTACGCGCCTCTTTAATTCCGAGAACACTAATATGAGTCTTTATTTGCTTGAGAGTACGAAAAAAAAATTGTACTGGCTTATTAAACATATTACTTACGGATTGATCTGCTTGGTTTGCCCACGGTGAATGAAGAACGGTGAAATACATTGAAAACTACGGGAACTTGTTAGGACATTTGCCTCCAATATCAAGGTCATCTAACTCATATACGAGGCGTGTGTTTGTACAAAGAAGATAATGGGATCTTATTGATAGCTCCACACTGCCGTCTGGCCATGTGTCTGGTAAAGGTGTTAATACTTGCGTCTTTAACAAGCGTGTAATGAATTTGAATACGATATCCTGAATGTTTTATATTCTATAGTTGTTTTTAAAGGGTTTTGAAAGGGTTTAACAATTGAACTGTATAGCTGTGGCACGAAATAGAGGTCTTGTTTTAAGTGAATGAAAATAGAATGACTTAGAAGAAAAACAATTGATCTAGTTCTGAGCTGGTAGCTTACACAAGATGCCGGTTTTAAGTACTACTTAACTATTTAGCTAGATTAAAATACGGGGCCAGCTTGCCTTTAACTGTCAATAAAATAAAGAAATAAAGGCAATTTAGAAAAAAATGCGAGGGGCATTTCATCGCGTAATTGCTAATATTTGCATATTAGCTTTCATTAGTGGTGCTAATGTGCCAAGAACGACTTGGTGAGACCTTTGACTTTCAAAGCATTTCGTGGCTTTTATTCTACCAGACAATGCATTACTCATTCACCGGGCGAGATAAACATTATATCCATTGCTTGATGGGGGTCGCATGGCGGCAGTAGGTCGATAACCAAAGCTAACGCTAAATATACTTATGATTGTTACTGCTTTCATCGCAATCGCGTGGAATTTTCAAGAAAACTAATGTCACAACTTAACTATTCAGTGGTAAGTGCAACTTTGTCCTTGGTTAACAGTCATCCGCAAAAGACCAGGAATCGTTTCCTTAGTATCTGCTTTGTAATGAAACAAAGCGTTATTTCTTTAAAAGAAATACTTCAAAAACGTAATAAACGTCCTTAAAATTTGAGTGATATTGGCCCTCATTTGGTTTCAAAACACTTGTTTTTGTTATTGATGTTATATAACCGATTGAAAAACACAGTTTCGGTTTTTATCAAGATTTATTTTTTGAATTCAAGGTGTGCTAATAACAGTTACTATTTTATTCGAGTTTCTATTGAACTTTCTTTTAACTCAGTTTATGAGTTACATACACGTTCTTGAAACTAAACGACAAGTTTTCAAAGCTGTTGTATACGTAACACAGTAAATTTCAAATGGAAAAAAATATGTTGGGACAGGGGCGGATCTAGAGAGAGGGTGCAGGGGGTGTGCACCCCCCTGAGATGACCTGCGGCTTTCTAAAGCAACTGGTATTCTGCAAAAAAAAAAAAAAAGTATGCGGTTTATTGGTATTCTTGGGTTTCAATGACGTCACATTTTTTAGAGTTTTTACTTCCGGTGAATTTGCTGGAGGTCAACCAAATCAAAATGGCAGCCGTAGAGCGAAGAGAATGTGAAATGTCGGAGTATGTTCGAGGGCTAGATGAGAAAACGCGCAGCAGATATCTTCAAAAAGTCAAACTGTGTGATGACAACGACCCTTTCTGTCTCTTAAAGAGAGATTTAAGTTCTGATCTTTCTAAACACCCCGCCGTTGAATTCCCTGACATATGCAACTACCTCGTCCTTCAGACATCATTTTATACCGCGAAGGAAATGAAAGCGTGGAAGAGTATGGAGGCATACAACTTCTTCGTTTGTGGGTGGGTCAAGGAAATTGGCGTGAAATAGCTTCAAGACAAAACCTGCATAGTTTTTGCTCAGGTAAGTATATATCTTACGCGAATTTTGAGTTGTATTTAGAAGTGCGCGTCCCTTGTTTCAACTGTAAGAGAGCAAGAGACGAGGTTGAAGAATTTATGTTAAACGGCGTAAAAATGGTAGTATGGCACTGAAGTTTGGTGCATTTGCCCTTCTATTGGTCAGAGCAGACGTCCGGTCACCAGTCAGTTACGCCATTCCTTAGCGGTGCACCCTCTCCTAAAAAAAATCCTGGATCCGCCCCTGTGGGAAGAGTTATCTTGCTTATTCTTTAACACCGAGTTAGGTCACTGTAATTTTTAGCCTTTAAAATTACAACAAAACTCTCGGTCGACTTTCAATATAAATTATTCAGTGAGGAGAAAAGTAAACTTCCAATGGAAATAAAAATATATTGGTAAGTTTTTTTTCTTATTCTTTAAAAGCAAAAAGCAAAAACCACCCCGAGTTAGGTCACTACATTTGTTTTGCCTTAAAAATCACAAAAAAAAAGCTCTTTAAAGAACCAAATCTTGGTCGACTTTCAACAGAGTTCGTTCCCTTTTGAAATACTTAAATTCCATGACTTTTTCCATGACCCTTTAAAATTTTCCAAATTTAGTTCCCTCAAGCACCACATCATAGTGGGCGTGGTCACAAGACGAATTTGGCCTCGTTCTCAGGTCATCTGGTCTGGCGATCAAGATTTTACTACGTCTAAAGCTAGCTCCGCCATAAATCAAATATTCGAAAAAACAATTTACGCAAGTTAATTTTTTTTTTTTTTTGCCTTTTGTTTCTTCACTAATTTTCCATGAATTTTCGTGACCCGAATCGAAATTCCATGACTTTCCAGGCCTGGAAAATGAAATTCTAAAATTCATGACTTTCCAGGTTTTCCATGCCCCGTACGAACCCTGTTCAATAGAAATTATTCAGTGCCGAGACTTGACCTCTAACATTGTTGAATAGTTCTTTTTCAGTACGTAACATTTGTACCAAGCAACTGGGTGGTAAGCCAACTTGCTATTGCATGATACAGGGTTCATCTTGGGATTCAGATACAAAACATGGGCGGCGAAAGCAAAACATTATTGGGGGGGGGGGGGGCACAATGGAAATTGTAAAAGTTGAACATGAACCATGCGTTATTTATCTCATCGAGCCGAGTACAAAAAATCTAAAATTTCTATTCAAAAGTTGCTGTTGTTGCCCCCCCGTTCCGCCGCCCATGCAAAATTCAAGGAGTATTCAAAGGCCAAAAGTCATTTTTTAACGAATCTTTCTTGTTGTGTTACTTTACCAAATGTTTCCAATACTCCTTGTCATAACCAGGAACGCCTGCTTTATAACGCGTTGTAGGATTTTAGATACGTTTTCGAAAAAAATATATTTAGCTGTCGACAATATGAAGAAACTTTGCATTATTAGAAGTCTGAATTCCTCATTGTTAACCAATGAAGTTGAAATTCAAGGAGTTTTGAAGGAGTTTTACGTGAATTTCTAAAATTTAAGGGCTTTTCAAGTGCCCTTGAAAACGAAAAGTAAATTGAAGGAGTTTTTAAGGAGTTTAAGGAGTAGCACGAACCCTGATAACCTATCGTTTACAGGGCTTGACATTTAGCGTTTTGAGTTAGTGGTCCATCGGTCCAACTAAATTCAAAATTTACTGACCCAATAAAAATTGTACAGGCCCAACTTTCTTTCATTTATTTTATTTAGTTGCGTTTAGGCGAAATCAGTATTTTTGGCACGCTATTTTTGTTTTTCACCATTCATGATTCTGATGAATGACAGATCTTATAAGCTTACTTTCAAAAAAAGGTTCCTGGCCCCATCGGGCCACCAATTTTCGAAAGTTACTGGTCCATACTGGCCCGAAAGGGCAAAATATGGTTTGGGGCCATCGGGCCACCATTAAAATCAAGCCCTGAAGTTTATAGAAATACTTGTATACTCCAAGGCTACGAGATTCCTGCGGATACTTTGGTTTATATGTATTTAATACAACAAAGTGTTAAACCCTACAAACAAAAGTGGTTAAAAGTGGGTAAATCTAATTTTCACAAGGGGCAAAGTTACTGAATTGGAATATTTCAAAATGGCCAATGCTAGTGTTTCTCCTTACAGAAGTTTTATGTACTTTATGAAATGCACGCTTCTGGGGCAATACGTTTTTGTGTTATCAAATAGCTGGTATACATTTTCGTTATATTCTAGCCAAAAATTTGACTTGTACTTTCCATGTTAATTGCAAGTATACTGTTAATGACACTAAGGAGATATTGTTAATGATTTATTTTTCATTTGCGCACTCTGAATATAAATGATCGATGCATTACATACGGGTAATAATCAAGTTTTGTGTTTCCTAAACGAAACGATGCTCAACCGGCACGCGCAATGCACTCTGGTTGTAACGCAAAGAACTTTGGTCGCAACGCAGTGCATTCTGGTTAAAAGGGAGCAAAACCGGTTAAAACCTCTGCAGAATAATTATCTGAGCCCAATTCCCTAAAACCACAATACAAAAAAAAAAAAAAAAGAAAAACCCCAGCATTTCCAATTGACCACTAAAATGGTGATTACAATACAATAACAGCTCATTTTGATTTGATCATGTACAATAAAATATTTAATTTAAGATAGTTTTGTGAATGTTATGAAAAAAACCTTTAAAAACTTTCCTAAACACGTATTACATAAACGTTCAAGAATAAAAATAAAGAAACTATCAATTTTTCTAACTACAGTTAGCCTCTCACACATGCAAGCCAGGAAGAATTTTATCAAACATACACACTCAGGGTTGCCACTCATCAGAAAGTTAAAAATTCCCTGACTTTTCACTGACATTTAAACAGTTTTCACTGACTTTTT
>JAOEHV020306300.1:0-11697 GCA_025447995.2 Isaurus tuberculatus | reverse complement strand
CCAAGGCGATTAGGGAAAAATAGAGTTTAGAATGGGCCAATCAAATTTGAGGAAATTGTAATTATTATAATAAATATCTTTACACTATATGGTTAGTTTTTACTATTACTTTCGGTAGGCAATATTGGTTAAGGTTCTCTTCCTACAGCGTCCTGGTAGTAAAGTTTAAGATAAAAAGTTAACGTTTAGTGCTCTCGTAGTTTGGTTTGTACAACAATTATTTTGTGATTTGAGGTTTTAGGTTGCAGTAAATTTGTAAGGTAAAACACTCCTAGTCTCTATATGTGTGTACATGTTTCTATGTTTGTACATTAATATTTGTATTTGATTATTTATATGTTCATTTGAGTCTATATAGTCATCACCTGGAACGCTTTCCCCCTTTTGACCTGTTTTCATTTTATATGTCTTTTTCGTTTCTTTCGCTAGGTTTATCGCTAAGGTGAACTGTTTCAAGGTTATGGGATGTGAGGATGAAGGTAGTGAGAAACGTATCCGTTTGGTGACCTCACAGAACCCGTATCTGGGTAAGTTGCTTTGAATACTTTAGAAGTTAATACTATGTAATTTTCAGTTGGGAGAGATTGAGGAATATGAAAAGCGTTCGAAATTTGCATTCACGAGGTAAAGCATAGCCACAGTAATTGGTGATTTGAACGTACAGCGAAGAAGCATTGCAGTACTGTAGTAACAGGTTGATTATAATAATTAGATGTTCTGTTCTGTTATGTATATGGCAACCTCGTACCTAAGACCCTTTCCTCAGGCTAGAAAAAGTACCCTGCATGGTTGCGGCTGGTTACGTGTCACGAGTTGCAAATTACTGACGGTACATGAGAGGGTGCTTGAAAATTTTGTGTCGTAAAGTGAAATGTTTTTTTGGGGGAAGGTGAAGTAAGAAACGATTCACGCAAGCACAAAACAGTTCAAAATTAATTTTGTCATTTTCTGGACAACTATATAAGAGATGATTCATGGACAAATTTCTGAAATGTACAAAATCTTAGCCAAACCCTAAGGGATTCTGGCCTTCTTTAAAGCTTCTCATTTACATGTGGACGCGGTTTTTTAACTTTTTGCTGAAGAAGGTTATAGAATTTTAACCGAAATGTCCTAGTTTTTTACATTTTATGTCAGTTACAACATTTTTATCTTGTAATATAATTAGGCCTGACTGCAACTATCTTATATTTAAAAGATGATTCTAAGTTCTAACTCAAGTTTGTGTTTTTAGAGAAAAAACCGCATTAGATTCATAAGCCGCTACTGAAAGTCCGACGTTATTCGTCCCGACCTTTTGTGTCAAAAATATTGGCCGGCGTTTTCAGTCTTCTCTCAACTTCGAGAATCAACGTTTTCGAAAGTACTGTCTTAGTTTCTATGAATTAATATGAATCTTATTAAACCTTGAAAAAATGAGCAAGAGATGAGAAAAAAGCTTAACGGAAGCACCAGAAAGTGATTCTATTGATTTAGTTTTTTAGAAGTGACATATCTTGTCGGCGAATTTGGCAACGATTTTGGAGTAGATTTTATTTGTTGCATCATTAAACATGTATTCAGTGAATGCGAAATGAGCAAGATACAAAAACTTCTCTCACTTCTAGACATAATTTATGATAATTGACACAATGATATTTTCTGCTTTGCTACCCTACCGTACCGTCTGCACTTTTCTACCTCCCAGATTCTGGGAGACAGGCGACCAGCCGCAACCAGGGTACTTTCTCTCGACTAAGGAAAGGGCCCTGGGTACGAGGTTGTGTTTATGGAAGGATTAGTTCTGTTCGCTAACGAATTTTAAGTAATATATCAAACACAAGAGACAGTGTTTCATCACATTTCAAATAACTGAGAAGAGAGTTGAAGTATTTTTGACGAAATTCGAGGTGTTTTGGAAATGTGATGAAACATTGTGTTGAGTGTTTGATATATCATCTCAATCGAAACTAAAACTAAGGAGTAAACGAAGAAATAAAATCGTAAAAATATATGCTAAATAAGATTACATTTCAAACCATGGTCACGGTTATGATTTCTTGAACAAGGAGTAAAAGAAAACCATAAAATGATTATTGATCCAGGCGTTGCAAAATCATTTTCAACAGCCGTAACAAAAAATTTCAAAAAATTATATATATGATTATAATTATGAAACTACTGTTTGTGATGGTATTGAAGATTATATCAGTCTTGATCATGATGATTTTGCTGATAAAGATAATGACGATAAAGCTGTGAAAATGGTAATAATGTTCAAGATAGTAGCGATAAGGAGGAGACTGATAATGATATTGACGATAACGAAGACGACGACGACGACAACGATAATGATTATGATAATGATGATGATGATTTTAGAAACCTAGATCAAACTTTATGGTTATTGTGATGTAACTAAAATCTCCATCTTTCTCGTGTTTGCTGTTTATTTAGGGAAAGGAAAGGAGTTGATGTTCTTTACCTTCGAGACCAACGTTTCAAACAAGACCACGTTGAATGTTAATATTGATTACCTTTTTAAGCTTTCACTTGAACCAGTCGAGATTACGTATGATGACGTAAGTAATTTTGTTACGTCAGTACGAAATCGTAAGAAAAGTGACCTATAGTAGGGCCTTTTTAAATGACCTTGGATACCCAGAACAACTTTATCCCTGAGCTACCCTGGCAGGCTAATATTTCACCTATTCCTTTAAGTGTTCGACGAACGGTTTAAATGAGGGTCTTGAAACTGTCTCGAGGAAGTGAGGCACTTTGAGGGAGGGGAAAGGAATCGTTCTATCTAGGACAACTTTCCAACATTTGTGGAGATTTTTTGGTTCTATGAAACTTGAATATATTACAATAGTAATCTGTCCGTCATTCGCTAGGGCATAAATCAAAATCGATTACTTGCCATCATAATTATTATCTTATTTATTAAATTAAACTATAACACTATGAATTGTTTTCAAGAGATTTTTTTTTTGTGTCTTTAGAAAACAGTTGATGGGATTGTCAAGTTCTTCAATTTATCTGTCAATACAGGACTTAAACAGTAAGCACTTTTCTTGTCGAATGCTCGCTTGTAGAGTCGAATCTCTCTATATGGCATCTCGCTGATACGGTTGCTTTTCTCTGTCAATTCGTTGTCCAGATAAATGAGTTTCGACTGTAGCAAATTTGTAAACAGATCCAACTTTACATACTGCCAAATGGCAAAACTGAGTAACATGTAACCATTGTTAAATGTTTATGATCATCTCCTTAAACAGCGTATATGAGTTGACGCTACAAGCGTTAACCTCTATCACAGCAACTGTAGTTTAAACAACTAAGGTCGAAATGTATATGATCATCACCGTAGGTAGTGTAGAGCTGTCATTTCGAGCGTCATCTGCTTATGGAGCTGAAATTTCTTTTGTTAGACCTTCAGCAGAGAAACTTGAATTTAGACAATTCGATGTTAAGATTTATGACATTAATGATGATCGCCAAGTACTTGAAGAAGCTGACGTCTTGGACGTTGCCTCATCGTCAAGGCAGCCGGGCTTTATCTGCTTCTCGTCAAAAACCATCCTACGAGTCTTTTGCCAATGTGAGTGTGATTGTCTATGGGTAGAGCATTAGACGGACTTTGGTTTATTGATCTGCAAGCTCACTAGTTTTGAAAATGAACCAGATTGCACCAAGAAGGCGAACACGTAAAACAGTTCTTTGATGTTTTTCTTATTTTTTACACACTGATATTTTTAACTGTGTCTAAACAAACCATGGTTGTTTCTGTATCTGTCCTTTTTATGTCACAGACTTGAGTAGATAAGCTGATAAGCCCTTTGAAGCTAGATGTCACATGGTATGATATACGCCAAACTGAAAAGCAAAAGAAAGAAAAAAATCGCACTTTTTTTACTTACTTGTGTATTGTCTCGGAATCTGGTAGTTTGGATGTAACCGTTAGTATCAATTCGCGTAATGTTCTTAATCTTAGGATCCAAGCTGCAGCAGTGAATACACTTGAGGAATTGAAGAGTTGGACAAGGGCTGGTCTGGAATACGCTATTTCACAGCATAAGGTATCTGATAGAGCATTTGTTGATTATTGAAAAAAAAATATTGAAGTATGTCGGCGAGTATGTGACAACTCTAGGTTGAAATGTTTAATCATCGTGATAAGTATAGAGTAACCAACTGACTACTTTAGCTCTTCGTCAAAGCAACTAATGAAGGGGAAACGCCAACGCCCGATTATTACTCGTGCCGGTAGGCAACGAGTCTAGGTTTCGGCTCTGTTTTTTTTTTATTGTAATTATTTTTACTTTTTTTTGTGTCACGATTTTCCACGCATGCGTGGTTGTTGCTTATGAAAGCTCACGTGAGGAAACCCAGCCATGAAGGTAGCCATGTATTTTCCTGCCAAGGAGGGAAAATTTTACGAAATTTCAGCGATGTTATCGTTGTTTTTGAGCAATTTTACCGCGTTTGCAAACGTGAGAAGAATTCCCATTTCGCGGCCGATCGTGACAGGATTTTTACAAACTCAGACAAGCAGTTTTTTAAGCTGGTTCTTGTCAAGAATTTTTGTGGACCAATATTTCTTCACCACTCGGCAATTTTAAATTTGAAGTCGCTGGTACTGTAGGTGTTCGAATATGTGTCAGTTGTACTATTCATTTTGAACTCATTGATATTAAAAGTTTGTTCGCCGGCACTTGTCAAATTGTCATAATCTGCGACACGGTAATTTGTTCAGATTAAATTTAATTTTAAGCTAATTATTTAATTTTGAATTCAATTTTTTTTTCTCTGGCGAGGGACTTGTATTTGTCGATAGTTTAACATCTTAACATCAATCAAATGCGTTTTTGACTAAAGTGTTAAGATATCTAGTTTTTACTTTTACTAACTGTAGCAATATTTTTTTTGTTATTAGTATCAATTAATTTTAAAAAGTTCTTATTGTTTCAATTGTAAGTGTTTTACGGAAGAGTACTCATTGAAAATGAAAATTTTAAACACTAAACATAGCTTAAAACTTGAAACATTTATATTGCAAAGTTAATGCATTCATACAACAACAAAAGTATAACATTTATAAATATAATTTTTTATTTAATAGAAGATCTAAGTCTGAGCTGTGTTTTAAAATTATGATTTTGTTATGTGTGGCTTTTAAAATGCTTTCTTGAGTTAAAAGTCTAAAATGTTCAAGTCATCTGTGGCAAACATATTGAACTTTCAAATTGTCATAATACTGTATGTGACATACTTTCAAAATTATTGCATATTTGCTCGCATAAATTGCATTTTTATCTTGACTTACAGTTTTACTAAATGTTTTATTTTTGTTAGGGAAATAGATTTTTGCTTTGATTTGCTAAATCATGCTTAAGTAAAAGTAAAGAGTTTGCAGTAAAATAAATTTTTGCATTGAGCATTGTGTGTGCATTAAGTTTAGCAGCTTTTGATTTATTTTTATTGAATTTGTTTCTTGAAGCCTTGCATATTTAAGATGTATTTCTGCTCAGTAAGATTAATGTTGCTTGTTTCTAAATTACAAACGTAAGTTTGCATTAAAAAAATGCCCAAGAACTCCAATTTGATAACCATAAAGAGACTGGTAGATTGACACAATCTTTTGTGACAAGAACAGCTACAGATTTGAAAAACACTTTTGTTTTTATATGCTAAATTATCTAACTTTAATTTTCGTTCTCACATATTTTCAATAAGTTGCATTGATGAAAGTAGTAGATCTGTCCATATATCTTCAAAATCATTTACACAAAATCTAACATGTTGCAAAAAATTATGGACTTTTTAATTTTTTTGTGAAACACTGAATAATTTCAGATGTAATTGTGTAATAATTTTTATGCAAAGTTGAATTATTTAAACACATTAATTATGTGCTTTTCCTCTTGTTGGGCATAATGAAGTTTCTTTTCAGTTGGTGGTTATCATAATTATGTGACACTTGTTGCAAAACCATAAAACTTTAAGTATAAGAGGGGGGGGGGAAGGTGGGTACCCAAGAAATATTTTAAAAATGATCTAACACCTCTTGTAATTGAGTCAAGATTACAAATATACACTCATTATCCTTAATTTATTACTAAAAAGTATTGTTACCAAAACTGTAAGCATAACGGATGAAATATGAAAATCTTAATATTCAGATATATCTTTGGTGCAATATTGTAACTATAAACCATATCTAAACCTAAGTTTTCATAACACACACTCCACATACAGATCTAGGATTTTCAAAAAAAGAGGGAGTTGTTAGAGTTGTATGGGGGTGCTACCACCGTTGCCAAAAAAAAGAAAAAGACTAGTCAGTTACTAATTAGGTTTGCTAGGAAACTTTTGTTAAGCATCAAAGGGAGAAGGTAGGCAAAAGCCATCGTAATTGACCACCTTGCCATGGACCATGTTCATCTTTATTTGCAATGGTTTTATGTATTAGCTTCATATTTTATAAGATCTCTGTCTTGGGAGTGTTCTAATATTTTATTGCATTACTGGGAAGTTTTTTAAATCCCACTGATATCTCTGAAGACTGACATCTTTCAGTTGACTGCTATGGAAACCGGCCCGAGTATAGGCTACAATGGAGCCTCTTGGAGCCTCTTGTTAAGCCTTCTTTCAGCCTGAGTACACTAACTGATGGATTAGTGATCAACTAAACTGGTGGTTTAAGGTTACGGTACAGTCTGAAATGCTTGAAGTTGACGAATTTTATTTTTATGGCAATAACGTTTCTCTAAACATACCTTTCAAACCAAAAAAAAAAAAATTTTCAAAAGCGGTTTCGATTCTCGGGATATTTTAAGTCAAAGTTTTACCGGAAATAAATGTTTTAGATGTTTACTTTGACTGACAGCTCATAATTATTCAGTTGTGTAAGTTTCGCGGAAACGCTACTCGAATCGAAACAAAAACTCCTTGTCGTTGAAACAAATAAAATTTTTATAAAACAAAGAATTTTTGGGATAAGGCTAAACGTTTAATACTTTGAGGATTTTACCTAAAATTTCGTTGAATATGACTTTAAGTAATCATGTCCTGCCTTGCAGGAAAATGATGAGCCGAGAAATATTGTTTCAAGTTTTTCTTCGCCCTTTGTCAGCAGTCGAGTTTTAGACATTTTTCCGCATCACGTTCCTAAATAAAGTAGTGTTTTCTTATATAAAACAGGCTATATCCCATCCTATATAACATTTCAAGCAAAAATATTTGATATTAAACGGACCTCTTTGCTTGTCTTAAATTGCAATAGCAAAAGATTGTAGAAGTTCGGCAAGGGCTTGAATTGTGATTAAATACCGTTGACTTACATCTTGACTTAATTGCATGTTTCCCTCATCGTTGTTCCAACTGTACACTTTTATGAATCGCTTACAATATGCAACTTTTGGGTTTTTGTTTTCAGAGAAAGATTGTTGCTTGAAGATACAAACGAAACAAGTTTAGAATTTCGGAGAAACCGGAAGAAAACTTGTCTATATTTCAATAGTTTTCATTGGCACGGCGCTCAAGGGGGCGGAGACGTACTGCCGCACGTTGTGGAAGGCGTGAATTTAGGAAAATTTGTCAAATGCGTTTTTCTCGAAACTACTTTTTGCACCAAACAAAGCTGTAAAAAAAGTTCCAACTCTAACAGTTTTTGTTCAATTATTGCCAAATTTGGCACAGCCGTGGTATAATATCTGAGCTTCAAATCGGTGTCAGGAAATTTTGAAACTCGGCTTAGATTTTTTTTTATCGGATGATTTGTCAGAAAAACTCCTTCGCGAGTAACAAATTTCAAGAATCGGCTATAAAACGTGAATGGCGAAGTGTATCAAAAATCGCTGACACTGTGTTGGCAAGTTGTGAAGAGGAAATCAAAGGGAACTGTGAATGAGTCGTGGATACATTAAATTTTAATAATTTTGGAAATAGTTAAATTGTTTTTACAAAAACATTTTTTTTAGATACACGTTAAATAATTTAAATAATTTGGAATTATTAGCAAGAAATAAAAGCAAGAAATAAGATTTAATTTTTATTTTCAACTTGAAAAAGAAACTTTTTCATAACATAACATGTGAAAGTTGTTCAGCATCAATACAGGTTTGAAATATTGCTTCTGGAGTTGCTCGTCCACAACAAGTTTTGTCCTGCTCAAGTTACACCGTTTTTTTTAAAGAAACTGCCACAACAAGTTGTCTTCGTCAAGTTACACCTGTTTTGTTTTTAAGAAAGAGTTAAAGTTTAAGTTAATGTTGGTAGAAAAGAATTGATAAACAACGTTTCAGAGTAAACTCTTTCAGGGTGAAGATTTTCTCTGTTCCGTCTCTTCGTGTAGTTTTTCCCTCCAGTCCTTGTGATGTCTCCCATTGTATTCTTGAGAGTTGAAATTTTCCGGTCTATTTCGGAGCTAATTAAGATATAGTAACTATGGAAGACGTACATTAACACATGCATGTTGGTGAAACCAAGCGTAGTTTTTTCAGTTAAAATGTTTGAAATTAGCACCGCATTGGCCACTGGGGTGCGGCGCTTATTCGGGGGCGGCGCTTAATCGAGTATATACGGTAGCGACATGCACGCATTGAGAGCATATTTTTTTAAATATCCGCACACTAAAGATTTAGGGTTTAAATTTAAATATTCAAATAACATTTTGTTTTGAAATCTGAAAATTTTATTGTGTAATGTGAGATGTCAGTCGGAATACTTTTGGCACCCCTGAACTTTTGCTGTTTTTTAAAGTCCTCATAGATTTGCACATTAAGGTTCGCTCGTAAGATTCACTTTTGAAACACTATTTACAAACCTACTGTGAGCTTCAACGATCGACGAGCAAACGTCGTGAGGAGTATAAGCCTTTGCATATTACATATTTTCACTCATGATTTATACCTTGAAGGTTTGTGAGTTTTGCGTTAAAACGTTGAACTAAAAATGTTTACTTTGATTTTTGTTCATAACTAAATATAAATATGGAAGAACGTATGTTTCTTTAATATCGTTAGTATACATTCTAATATTATGCTTAATGCCTTGTATAGATCCTCAAATATTTTTTTTTATCCAATGAAAATTTCTTAAAAAGTCCTTAATTTTGCTTTGAAATTCGCGGGAGAACCCTGTTTAATACAGTTTCATGTTTCAGACTTATAAGTCTGAGTAAAAAAGGTTTTTAACTCATACGCGCAAATCGAGCGTCCTTCTCAAGATTTCTGCTTGAAGCAAAAATCTCATGCAATTGGTGACTGAGTGGTGTCAACTTTCAACTCTATTAAATTATTTTGTTTGAAAAGATTAAACAAAGGCAGGGGTACTAACTTAGTCGCAAGGTTTTGTCTTACTGTAGAACTTACATATTATGTATGTTAAACCTTTTCATCTGCAGATAACCTACGTAGATATGGATGTGAGATCGCCGTATATTGTTGTACCTGAGTATGGTTCTATTGAAAGGCATGTACCTTAATGAGAATTGAGATACAATCTTAGTTTTTATTATTTCCTTATTGATAAAATGGCCATGTTTAGCCCGCGCCTTAAAATTAAAGCCAATCATAAGCCTGTCACAACTTGCGTCAAATACCGAAATGGCGCCAAACCGTGTGCAAAGTATTACTTGTAAAACGGTCCTAGCATCATTCCAACTATCGGATCAAATGTTGGGAACAAATGGGGTACCCAATCAACAATGTCGACACCTGATATTTTGTGTTGAAGCAATACATTCTTTCAGCCGTCTGTCTTTATGTGCCATTATGCTAGTTATTGCTCTTATCTTTTATCATCGGAGTTCTTGCCGCCAGAGTATTTGGTTAGATGGCGAAAGTGCTGTTACGTTCTTTCGACCAGTTGATCCAGAAAGTGTCATGTAAATGTCTATACTCTCGCGGTTCTTTTGAACTTCATTCTAGGAATGGCAGTGTGCTTATCATTGACCTGGGCCATCTCAAAGTTGTCAGTGACCTGGTATCAAGGAACACTCAACTAAGGGTAAGAGTTCTAATTAATATGTAATTGCGAGTATATGGAGACGTACATGCGAGCCAATCAGTAGAATAAAGCTGTAGCAGAAAAAGCGATCCGTGTTGAAGCTGTAAATGAGGTTTTGAGATTATTTTAATTCACAACCTTTTGGTTTTGCTATCGGGAATCAACCAACTAAAAAGTAATCAAAATTCTGACATTCAAATTGCGTTTACTCTCCAGAATTTTGTTTTAGCAGGAACAATAAAATGTTTCAATTTTTTTTTAATGTGCATGCTAATACCCAGAATCTCCACCCTTTTGAAAAAGGTTTTGGGGAGACTCGTTATCTTAAACTTACTTGCATTGACGGCGTCGTCAGAAACATTGTAGCTTTAAATTCGTTATTACTTGCCTTAGGAACTTACGAACCATGAACTAGAGAAGATGCTCTATGACAAGTTCGACGTGAAACTGAGTGAAGTGCAAATTCTACTGGCCGACGAAGGTGAGGAGATGGTTATTACTAATTTCTTGGTCAAATATTTTCTTTATTATTTAAAGCAAAGGATGTTAAAGCTACTGAGGAGTTTTTTTTGAAGGATGGGGGGGGGGGGAGCTCGCAGTCCCTAACCAACCAACTAACTACCTTACCAACCCAATACTGAATTTCTCAGAAATAGGAATATGTCGGAATAAACGACACCTTTTGAGAAAAGCATTTTTAAAAATAATTCGCTCCTACTCTTTGCAACATTCGTTTGTCGTCCTTCTTTCCTCGTCCATATCTTTTTACTTTTTCTTCCTCGTTCGTCATCTCATTTACCTTTCGTAATTAACTCCACTACCATTATTTTCAAGCCATATATCTGTCATTACTTTCTTCATCGTTATCATTTCATTTACCTCCGCTACCATCATCAATATTATCATTGTCACCTTCATCACCACCATGACCAAAACCGTCATTATCATCATTATCACGTTACTATCATCTTCCACAACTTCACTACCATCTTCACAATTATCTTCATCATTTTCACCATCATCGCCATTTCAAACCAAATGTAGTTACACATCGCAACACATCTTTGTTATTAATAGCATTGCTTCAGAATGTTTTTGTACGTTGTCATACGATACATTCGAAAATACTAAGATTTCTTTCGCCTGATCAAGAATGAGTTCCTGTTTTGTTTAACTCTGCAGGTTCTGATTGGCGTGACGCTCATAAACAGAGTATTTCAAAGGCACACATTTTGCCATCATGTGGCTTGGAGATGCAGCTTTTCAGAAGCATTTCTGCAGACTATCCTGATAAACCTGAGTAAGTTCAGAGAAATATATGTATAATGCGTGATTTAAACTAGCCTAGGTTGAAATTTTTTAATCATCGCCATCAGTGAAGCAGGGGTTTCGAGCATTAGCTCATTGTCAGAATAGAGAAGAGTTGCTCTAAAAAATCTATTCAGCGAGTACAGTTGTTTGCTTACATTCAACTTTTCCTGTGAAACGGGGAAGGAAGTCTCCGTTTTTGATTGTAAATAAACTTAAGGAGGCTCCACAGAGTATTTTGACCGCGCAAAGCATGGGTTCGAGCGGCTCGATGGCGCGAGCTTTTAAAAGGCAAAAAAATATAAACAAAGATGGCGGCGCAGCGTATCCCACGTATACGAGATCCCACGAGATCAAACTTTTCAGCTGAGCCCGTGTTCTGAACTCGCGCATGCGTAA
>JAOEHV020306198.1:0-11698 GCA_025447995.2 Isaurus tuberculatus | reverse complement strand
TATGACTCGCCTAACAGAAGAAATGACGGCAATGACAACAGCCAGAACATGATGTTAACAATGAAGATAATAATAATGACTTTAATCAAGTATATCCACTGGGTGGCTCTTCACCTTGATTATGCTAACTATATATGCTACAGAAAGTTTACACATCAGGGTCCGGTTGTTCAAAGGCTGATTAGCACTAACCAAGGGTTAAATATTTAATCCATGCTCGTGTTTCTTATCATCCATAAGCATCCTTGGCTTGAATACTTGGGGTTTACACAATTGTAATGTTGGAAATTCTGAACAGTGTTTGTGAGCAAAAAAAATCGTTCATTGTGCAGAAATAACCGGTTGAATTTTTGTCTTAACCCAGGATTAAAGTTAACCAGCTTTTGAACAACCCAACCCTGAGGGATAAAAGATCTCTTCGCTTACTAAGTCACTTTCAGACACAAAACCCACGAATTTAAAAACTGGATCCCTTACCCTAACCAATGAGGCAAAGTCAATTATTCGTTGTGCTTGCACTTTGAATTTATTGTTACTGTAAAGCTTGTATTCTTGTATAGAGAATAGCATGATTTTAGTGACAACGAACTACAACAGCAATCCTAATAATGGTAATGATTGTGTTAGCAATAACAATAATAATAATAATAATAATAATAATAATAATAATAATAATATTGGATGATGATGGTAATGACTGACGGTGACGGCTATGATGGTGATGATGAGAATGATAATGATGTAATGAAGGCGACGGCGGTGATTATTTTGGTAGTAATTGCAATGTAATGATATTTACTGAAACCATATTGTTAGAATGCAAACTTTTTTTTCAGGAAAGGTTACTCGTAATTTAGATGTCTGAATTTGACTGTAGTGTTTTCATTGGCAGATGCTGTCGCGGAAGAAGCTGATGTGATTGTCGAAGGATCTGAAGAAGAGTACGAGAAAGACGAAGTACACGAATCAGTATGTTTGTTTTTTAAACTAAAAAATATGAAAACCTTTAAAAGACGACGTGTTCTGGCTGCATTCCACATCAACCATTTTTTACCCAAAAATTACCGAAAAGTGTTACTTAAGGACAAAAACAACAAAAGACAAGAACTGATCAACAATGTTGTAAAATCACCAACATGAGACAGGAAGGTATTTTAACACCAGCTCAACTTACACAAACGTGCACCTACAAATGATAATCTCCACAAAGATACTCTCTCACTAACCACCCTACTAGCTCGCATAGCTCGCCATATAATGCGCATGCTGATTGGTTAACTACAGTGGGTATTTTTGTGGAATACCCACAGTTTTATTAAAAGCAGTATGCTGATTGGATGAAAAAAATGTGCGGATTTCATAAAAACTATCGTCAACGCAGACATAAAATAAAAGCGTCCTTTTGACTGAAAATAAAAGTTGTGAATGGCAGACTCTAAATTTACTACTGAAAACGAAGAATTTCCAAAGTTTGAGCTTAAATTTCCGTTTTTAGAACGATTAAAAAATATTTCGATATCTTAAATCATAGTCTTGGGAACTGTTTTGCTTACATATAGCAGACGGTCTCATCAACGACCAAATTAAAGGAGATGTATTTAGAATAAGGTTACTAGCAGATTGAAAGTAATCGATAAGCATTGATAACTTTTTTGCTCGGCAAATCAATCAGACATCATAATAAGTCAACTGGCACATTTGTTCTTCGCTTGACTTTGAAAAAGATTTCCATGTAACGAGTAATTTAGACAACTAATTGCGTTCGACGAAGGAGAACGCATCCTAATCTTGGCCGTTGCTCGCGGGCTCAGGCTTGATGCTATCCTGCTTTGAGGATTTTCGTAGGGGCGACCGTCTTAAAATGCCTCGACTTCATGCACGACCGTGAAAAGATGTCAAGTTTCTTCCATTTTAACGCCATTCTTTTGAATTCAAGACCAAATGAATAAAATAAACAATCAAAAATAAAATAGATAAATATATACTTGCCTTTAGTTTGCAAAAGGAGAATAAAAGTGACGAACAATTTATCCGAGTCAAAAAAAAATCAGAAAAGATGTTTTTCTATCTTTGGAAAAGATTTTTATAGGGAGCAAAAAAAAAAACTATGGAATGCGCCCGGCGAGAATCGAAGTGGGGTCGTGTAAAGCAAAGCGTGGTATCACATAATACATAAGCACCGCTTTCTTCCTACGCTTTTTTGTCAACTTCTTATGACAAATTATTAAGTTAAGCATTATTTCTGTTTTACTTATTATGTTTGATATAATTTAGCTCTTAGCTTCAAGGATAACACAGACAAAAGATTAAAAAGAATTCGGCATCCAGTAATCAGTACAATCACCAGCATGACCCCCCAGAGCTGACAAACATATCGAACGCATTTCACTGATCTATGATTACTTCTAGTGGTTAAAGTTTTTTAAATCATAACCTGAAATTTTGTTAGCAAGTTAGCCCGTAACAGATGTCCATGACTGCTACAGACTGTAAAATTCAGGCCCACCATTGTTTCTGGTAGACTTAAGAGAATGCACGATATCAACATGTCCTTAGTACATATATTAGTGGCTGCAAGTAATAGGTACTAGCACATCCATCGACATTTCCATTTTACTGTTAATTGCTAGCTATGTCATGCTGACTAGTAGGGCGGCGAGGTTGGCGCAGTTGGTAAAATCTGTGCCTTCAAACCACAAGGTCCCAGGTTCGATTCCTCGGCTCTACCGAAAATTGAACATTTGTGCGACCTTCTTTTCCTTCAAAGCTTACTCAGCTTTCATTCCTTTCGAGGTCGGTAAATGAATACCAACTTCGGCTGGGAGCTAACCTGCGATGGATTAGTGTCCTGTCCAGGGGGAGTCAATAACTCTCATCCGCTTAACACTACGGAAGCCGGAGATAAGTGCCGGCTTCATGGGCCACTAGGCTTACAAAAGGATTTAATAATGCCAAAACAGTTGTCCTATAGGCTCACTGTTTTATTATGATAGAATGAAAGGGCTATTTCCTGCTATCATAGTGGCTCTAGTGCCAAGATGTCAGTTTCTTAACTAGGGGAGAGGAGGAAAAGCTGATCCTGTAAAACTATTTTAACGGTATAACGTAAGGTACTGTTAAATCAACATTTTATAGCTTAAATTTAATTAGATTTTATGGCAGCGTGTATTGGTCAACGCAAATGGTAGATGAACACTGAAATAAATGCTTTTTGCAAATCAAGGTTGCTGTTGAAGGAAGAATAGCCCGGGAAACTACAGAGCAGCTTTCACAAGGTAAATTTCAGGAGCTCTCTTTTGGGAATTAATAGCCTAGTTGGCAAGGTGCCAGTTTACCAAGCGGGTGGCTTGGGTTTGATTCCCGGCCGGACCAGTTCTCAGGGTCTTAAAATAATTGACGAGAAGGTGCTGCCTTTGTTCTAACATCTGCAAATGGTTAGACCTTCACGTCTTCTCGGATAAGGACGTTGAATCGTAGATCCAGTCTGTCGACACTCTGTCGGGGGACTTAAGAGAACCCACACACTTATCGAAAAGAGCAGGGTAGTGATCCCGATGTTGTGATCTGTCTATTACACTTAGAACGATTCTTAGTTGTTCAAAAATATGTGAGCCGCTACAGTGAACTTTCTAAGACCCTCTACTGCTTGAACCCTATATAAATATTGATATTATTATTATTATTATTATTATTATTATTATTTTGTTCATTCACACTATAGATATTAAGGTGGTTTGTAGACTAAGCATCAAGCCATGACCTATGGCCTTAGGTGTTGATTGTTCTTCTTAAAATTCTTGCCGTTCCCAATAAGGAGGCGTTTTGTAGTAATAGCGTGCAATCTAGTCCAATCTTCTTCAATGATGTTTTCAAGTTTTTGCTGAACGTTCCGAGTGCACCAGTGACAATTGGTACGACAATTACTTTTCGCCACCTCCAGATTTTCCCAATCTCTCTTTTTAATTCTTGGTATTTTTCCATTTTCTCTTGCTCTTTTTCCATCACTCTTGTATCAAAGGGGCACGCGATATCTATCACATTACGCGATCTTTCTATCTTATAAAGAACAACCATATCGGGTCTATTGTGCTCAATGTGTTGGTCTGTTTGAATTTGGAAGCCCCATAATATCTTTACTCGATCGGTATTATTATTATTATTATTATTATTATTATTGTTATAATTAGACCACGGGTACGAGTGGACTATGTGTCAATAGCCGTTGAAGCTGAGGGTCGAATAAACTTTTACTTTTAATTGGGACAACAACGCCCTCCATCCAGAAGAACAACTGAAAATAAACCTACGTTATTCTTGTTGCTGTTAAGGATTATTGGCCATTTTCTCCATGTTTGTAATTGGTATCTTGCCTTCAACGATAGAAATGAAACACGTTTTTTTAAAGTTTTAATGATATAATAGTCTTAGCAAAAAGTATTTATTGTTGTTTTTTTTAGAATGATTTAAAACCGCATGATGTGAGTTCTTATGACACTTCTCGACTATCTGTTAGGTCTTCCTCCGTCAATCAGTAATGACAGGAATACAGAGGCTGTTTCGGCTGGGCAAAATCAAGACAAAGAACCCGCACAAACTTCCCAGAAAGGATTATCAAGCAGCACAGCTGCAGCTAGTGCAAAACCTAAGAGGTATTCCTCCCAGCGACAGAGAGTAACGCAGCAGATACCAGCAGCTATGAGCAATGAAGCTGTCCAGGAACAAATACCACCCGTGATGCCAGAGGGATACTATGAACAGATGGGTGAGATATCCTATCTATCTTTATCTTTGTTGTGCATTGTAAATTTTCCAACCAGTGGAGAGTTTAGTCCGGAGCCCTATAAGCTAATGCAGTTTTTTATTGTTTTCTGAGGCATTACTGAAGTTTTTGTGCTTCATGTTGCCCATTGTAGTTGACTGGACTACATTTATTTGAAAACAGCGAACATTTCTTGAGCCGCTAAACACACAACTCAAGACTGTGGTGATAATCGCTGTTGGTAATGTAAGGAGCTGATGTTTAGAGCTTTAGAACTTGAAAGAAACTTTGTTGATTTGTTCTAACGAAGCGTCAGCCGGATTTTAGCGACTCTTCAGTAAAGTTTAAAATTTTATAACTTACAAGTTTTTCAATTGTTAAAGAAGAATTAGTAGCGTGTCTCAGACCCGTACACAGGGAAGGGGGGGGGGTTGCGCGGGGTGCGCATGAACCCCCTAGCGGCCGTAAAGGTCCGCAAAAGTCCACTTGATTATAAAAGTAATGAATAGATATATATGTTAGATACAATAAGTTCGGCGTTCCAGATTCCGCCTCAGACATTTTCATTAACCCTTGAGATAACAATGAAACATATTTGCTTATGAAAACAATGTTTCCAGCACGAAGAACTTTTTTCTCTTACTTTTCCAAGCCTTTTTAAGGAGACGAAAATGTATCGAACGGTTGGGGGGGGGGTGTGGTCCCAAAAAATTTTGTTCGCACCCCCCCCCCCAGCAAAATTCCTGGGTACGGGCCTGTGTTTGTCGCTCTTAGTATCACCATCAGGTACTTAAGTTTTAGTTTAAACCAAATCTTTGAGTAGCCTCTAACTAACGCGGTATAATAGCAAAATGTTTTTGAACCCATTTTAGTCATTTTGTTGAAATTCCTTTTGAATATCTTTTTATCTTCATGAAGCTGCGGGATATCAAGGTATGTATGGATCTGCTGGTACTCCACCCACCCAGCCTCCCATGGGAATGGTGCCCCAAGAGCAAGGAGTATTGATGCGGCCAGAAATGCAAGTTGCACAAGGTACTATAACCTTACTTCCAATCCAGTGAAGCAGAAAAAAATCGCTCCCTTTTTATACTTTTTATGGTAGATGAATGTATATTCAAAGCACATGAACAAGCAGGAGTTTTAGCTTTTCTGATTTGAGTGTTTTCCAGCAGAACTCCTTAGGTTAAAACAGAACTTTAAAGGCGTATTTCTAGTTGGGTGTTGCTAGAACAATAAGCACATTTTTACAGTAGGTAGCACATGTTTGCTTTTATCAAATTCTCACCTTCACTAGTATAGCAGGCGGCGTGGTTGGCGCAGTTGGTAAGACCTATGCCTTCCAACCGCAAGGTCCCAGGTTCGATTCCCCGACCTTGCTGAAATTTGAAAATTCGTGTGACTTTCTTGTCCACCAAAGCTTACTCAGCTTTCCATCCGTAGGAGGTCGGTAAATGAGTGCCAGCTTTGGCTGGGAGCTAACCCGCGATGGATTGGTGTCCCGTCCAGGGGGAGTCAATAGGGAGCTTAAGCAAGGACGACGAGGGCGGCTATGAGAACGCCATGAAACAATAGTCTTAATGAACAACAATGGCACTGCACGCTCCACACGTGCGTTTTACAATTTGGTACAATTTTTAGCCGTTCTCGTCCTGACAACGACGTTAATTGGGTAAATTTGAGGTTATGAGGAGGACGCGAGCGCCTGACGATGAATTTTCAATTTTCTTTACCACCATCCTCAACGTTCATACCAATTTCATTCGTGCAATGTTGATACACACTTTCTATGCCGAACGGCTTGGAATAGTCGCGATATTATCACAATAACGGGGAATAATATTCTTTGACAACGGTATCGTAGCTGTCGTCATCGTCCTTGCTTAAGGCCCCTAATGACTTTCATCCGCTTAACACTACGGAAACCGGAGATAAGCGCCAGCCCCATTGGTCACTAGGCTCGGAAAAGGATTTAGCTAGCTTACTAGTATGGCAACTAAGGCCATGTTGGTAGCAGGCATTATCCCATAATCTACCATAAATAGTCTTGAACGTTAGCAGCTTCAGGTAGCTGTTTCGGTTTTAGAAGGCCTCATTAGCAGGTCATAGCCAACAAACGTTCTCGGGTTCCCACACAAGAACGATAATATCAACTAGAAAAACTAACGCAGATAAATTACAACGTTTTGATAACATCTTGCCATCATTATCAAGTTTTGTTTTCTTAAACCGTACTGTATGCAAATTTCCAAGCTATAAACTCACTTGATAATGATGGCAAGATGTTATCGGAACGTCGTAGTTTAGGTGCGTTAGTTTTTTAGTTAATATCATCTCAAAAGTTAATCTTATAAGAACGATAATGAACAGTAAAAACGAACTTTTTTGTGATGTGGCAGGAATGAGGTTTTAAGAGCTTTGTTTTATTGTAGGAGATCATAGTGAGGTGCCAAGTGGCATACCTGTGCACTCAATGGGTCAGCCTATGGCACCTCTGCAGCATGAAGCCATGATGCAGCAAAGACTTGCAATGGCATACCAGCAAGGCATGATGCAGCAGGAAAGGGCTTTGGCTACAGCAAATACCATATCGCAACAGGACATGCAACAAATGCAGCCACAGCAAGCAGTTGCACAACAAGAGCGACTAGTTGCACCAGCAAACCTGATGCAGCCACAAAGCATTCCACAAGTACAAGCTCAACAACAGACCCAAGGTAGGTTGTTACATTTGCATTAATAACCTCGAAAAGCGTTTATACACAGTAGAAATTCATAGATATGTTCTTAGGATACCATTTGAGATCTACAGATGAGTGGATTAACAATGACAATGCATAGGTAAGTTTTTAGGGTTCCATTGAAGATCAAGAATGAGTGTATTTACAGCAACATCTCCAAGTTAAGCTGCTTGGCTGCTCTGGATCTTTTGGAATGCTAAAAAGTTGAAATCGTTTGGCTTGTTTCGTTGACTAATAATAAACTTAGCACGCAGCAATTATACTTTAGCATCTTGTTATTTTTTATAAGTTACGGAGAGGTAGCTTTCTCCAGTAACGATCCCAGGCGCCTTTGCGTTACCAATCTCATCCCAGTCTCTAGCTTATTTCTAAAGTTGCGAGCTAGGATGCAGTTGGAGGCATTCGCCTTATAATACTAAAGTTATGTATTTAGAATGTGATTAATTGAAGAGTATTCGCATTTAACTCATCACGTTTAGTGCAGACCTATTTATTAGTCCTATAAGCTTAACCCACAAGATTTATGTTTTCACTAACCAGATTATTTTAAACTGGAAATCAAGTTCCTTTGTTAGTTATACTGTCAATCCTGAAAGAGAGCTGACAAGGTTCTTAATGTCTTCTAACATTCAGGCTCACTATACTTCATGACGAGGACGTGCTCACGTGACTTGTGTACTAAGCGCTTGTGTTAAAGTTCATCTTTCCAGAATTATCGCTCAAGTATATGTGCACTCCAGACACAAAAACCATGTTTCATTTAAACGAAATAGATCTGATTTCAAAGGCGAGAATTCTTAAGTGCCACGAGGACTTAGGAGAGAAATTGTGTTTAGCCATCTTAACTATGAACAGACAGAATATTATAAAGGGTCTTTCTCATATAGAGGAGGATTGCTATGGAATTCGTTACCAACTGACATTAAAGCATCCGAATCTAAAGCTATTTTTAAAAGAAAACTAGTTCAAATTTAGGCAAGTAAACTGTTGACTGTATTTTATCTTTTTATTGTATGTGCATATTTAATGAGTTTTACAGTATTTACTTCTGTTTTTATACGGCTTTTATGTAAAGAAGTTCTGTAACTTATGAAACTACCGTATCCAAATAAAAGTGAATCAATCAATCAATCAACAATATTGCAAGGGACAAGGTGATCCAAATGTTATGTATCAGGGAGATAACGGATAAGCAGTCTTAGCATGCATTTCCTACTTCTTTTTGAGACATAATCGTGATTTTTCTTTTTTCTTGCTAACGCAGGTATCCAACCAGGTCAAGTGCTGTCACCTATGTCCCAAGGAAATGTGATGGTGGCCGGTGCATCTCATGTTCCATCGTCTGTCGGCTTCATGCCAAACATGCAGCAGCACATGTTATACAGCAATCCACCGTAAGTACCACCGAAGCTGAAGCTAAATCTTTTAAGGGCCCTACTGGCCCAAAGATTAGGCACTTATCTCACTGTGGTACCGTTGTGGTACCTCCCACCGCTACGGACCCGAGTTTGAATCCTGGGGTTCGCACGTGGGCTGAGATTTGTCGATCTCAATCTGACTGCGAGGGCTTTTTCCAGATTCTCCGGTTTTCCTCCCTCCTTAGAATCGACTTTTACGCCAAAATCTGTGCCGTCGACCGCTTAAACATGAGCCTTTGGCTTGGGAGATTCTGCAACCACTCCCTCGCGTAAAGACGTTAAATAAAGTATTATTATTATTATTATTATTATTATTATTATTATTATTATTATATTATTATTATAATAGATAATAGTCTTTTAGGCCATCTGCTCGAGACACTAATTCATTGCAAATTAGCTTCCAGCAGAACTGTTTCTTATTTTACCAACTTGCAAGGATGGAAAGTTGAGTAAGCTTTGATGCAAAAGAAAGTTACACACATAATCAAAGCTAAGCTATAAATATTTGTGTCAACTATTTGGGTAACTGAAGTCGTAGAAATACTTGTAAGTAACTCATCTGCAATACAGGAAACACTGTTCTTTATAGTTTTTACAATAAGTAAATGATGTAACAAAACATAGCCGGTCTGCAAACAGAGTGACACGTTGACGGCAGAGGGGCTGGCGCCGTGGTAAGATCTCTGCCTCCCAACCCTAAGGTCCCAGGTTCAATCCCCGGCCAGGTCGAGGGTTGAACATTTGGTTGAATTTCTTTCCCGCTAAAGCTCACTCAGCTTTCCATCCTTCCGAGGTAGGTAAATGAGTACCAGCACACATGGACCGCATTAAAGCGGCTGCCTGAGGCGCCTATGTGTGCTTTCGGTCCACTGGGGGTAAACTTAGTATTGTAGCCTTTGAGCATATCCATATGGAAAAGGTGCAATGTAAATATATCACTTTAATTTTACTTTACATATATCACTTTACTTTTACTTTACATTCTATGACAGCTTTGGTGAAGTCACAGCCCAGGCAGCTGTGATACGGGAAGGGGGAGAAAGTCATTCTAGGTACTCTTAAAAGAACAGGTTGAATCACAAGGTAGTAAGAATGAATAACATTTTGGCGCAAAGGCTAAGATAAGAATGTTATTTGAGATTAGATAGTGCTCTTGCTCTCCTTCAGTATGAAAGTAAAATTAATGTTTTAGTTTTGAAGAAGTAACAATGTCGATTATGAAAAGATGTCTGAGACGTTGAAACTGTTGAAGACAATACCAATGGCAGTGTCGATGACGATGACAGTACAATGACCATATCAGTGTCAATTGCGATGGCGATAACAATGTTGAGGAAGATGACCCTGACAATGCCAACGGTTTCGGCAAAAACAGTGACAAATGAAGATGACGATATCGATGACGGTGATATGATGATAATGACGATGACATTGGTGATGACGATGTCGATGACGTACAAGATGAAGATTACGATGCCGATGACGATGATATTATGACATTGAAATGACATTGACGATACGAATAATGAATAACAAGAGTTGATAGTTCTAAATGTAGGAACTTTCAAGCAAGCTACTTGGAACCTGGTTACATAGAAAACAGTGATTGAATTAACATTAAACTTGTTCTCTATTCTGCCAGGTTTCCAATGATCAATATGGGTTTACCAGGTCATGTTCTTCCGCCTCATGTAAGTACGGCTTATTGTAGGCTAAGAAACATTTTGTAGAAAACTTTTTGAATAATTTTAAAAACTATCGACGATTCTAGGCGAGTAGTTGTTTCGGATAAATTTAACGATTGGATGTTTATATAGTTGTTTGGAAGCTTGCCGTTTTTAGGTTAAGGAGCTGGAGTTTTTGAACTACTGATAACAACATAAATAAAAAAAATATTTTTTTTTGTGGAAAGAAAATTATAACATTAAGTAAAAACAGAAGGGTTTTTTGGGTTTTCATACGACACTCCTCTGAACCTTTCATTTCAAGATCTTTGAAGCAGTTTGCTCACAGACACCTTTTCATACTCATTTGGTCAAACAGTCTCGATTTTAACTATTTTGTTTAATATATAACCAGTCTTTTCTTCAATCCATTACTTAATCTGTGTGTCCATTCCCAGATGTACGGAATCCCCACGCAGGGCGGAGCCTTCTATCCACCGCCAAATGTGATACAAAACCAGGAATCAGGAGACCCCGCGCACCTTCGCAGGAGGCCAACAGCTGCCATCCCAATAAAACCGCCGCCAGTAAGTAATAGTTTACCGCGAAAGTAATCTTAGAAAAGTGTTGTGTTCTCACGGGCATCTTGATAAACATCTGTATACAGAATTTCTTTGAAAGTTTGTGAAATTTCTGAGAGGTTTGTAAAGTGTTTAAAAGTCTTTGACATGTCAACAAGTTTTTTGAAACCGAATATACGTCTTTTAATGTCTCTTAAATTAAGTTAGTTGGTTAATATTTTATGGTAAAAGAAACCCCAATAACAATAAGATCGACACTCTGGCCAATCGTGTTAGGACACAGTTAGACCAAGTTTATTTACTCATTTCGCTAAAAAGGCTTTCAGTTTCGCGATGTGGTGAGCACAGATTCTGAATTTCTAAAATAGAAACTCTTGAGAAAATTTTTAAAAATGGTTGGAAAAGTTTGGTGGCGTTTTTTCGGTCATTAATGCTACGAACCGATATAGAGTCACTTTTAAAGGGAACCTCCACTGTAAAACATTCTAAGAGTAAATTGAAAATCTCTCTTACCATATATCTATTTTTTTTT
>JAOEHV020306095.1:0-11699 GCA_025447995.2 Isaurus tuberculatus | reverse complement strand
ATCCAATTTTGTTAATCACGCGTAATGATAACAGACCGAATTGGACTCCACTCAGTCCTATTACCATTACTTAATACCTAGGTTGTGCGGAAAACATTATCATGATCTGTTACTCACTTACTGATAACTATGAACTTTTGGCATGTACTTTTTCAAACCTGGACGATGAAGGCAGGACAGTCTGGATCGTATAAATGGAAATTAAAAAAATACGAAAAGTAACAAAATGTGTTGAAACATAAGGTAATAATATTGATTTATTTTAGAAAGGGTAGATTATGAGTCTTTCATTTGCCCATTACATTGATGTCTACTTTGAAGAAGGGTCATCGTGATAAAAAGAAGACAATAAGCCTAATTTAATAACTAAAGTATTACAGATATTTTATACAAACTCAGTAGTCCTTTCAGGAGGAAGGTGAAGTAAGTATCGATTCATACAAGGTCAAACCGCTTCAAAATTAATTTTACCATTTTTTATGGACAACTATAATAGAGATGATTCTAAGTTATTTCCGAATCGAACTTGAGGCCGTGCGATTACCAGTACACACTTTGCCAAAATTTTGCCCCCGCTTTGCCAGTATCTACGTTTTGAATGCAATTTTTTGAAACTAAAATAATGTTGAACTCATTATTATAGGTTGAAATCCGGCGTGCTGAATTGGATGAAGAGAAACCAAATAGTAAGAAACGCCGAAGGTCCGGAGATTCGTCTGAACAGTCTAAAGTTGAACACGTGTATTTGTTTGTGTGTAACCGCTGGTTCGCAAGAGGTGAAGACGATGGGCAGATTGTAAGAGAATTAGTTCCAACTGACGAACATGGAAAACAGTTACGAAGAAATTCCCTTCACGGTATGAAGAAATTGTTTGTTTCTCTGAATAAATTAAAGTCTTTACGCGAAATTCTAGCTTGCTTGGAAGCGTCTCATACCAATTCCCCTGATTATTCCACGGTTAACAACACAAATTAAGCGGCTGAAACAATGTGTTCCTCAGATGTGGAAAAGCGAGAAAGACATAATTAATCATTTTAGTTACCTAACTTAACTACTTCGTTTTGAAGTTCTGTCGACAACTCGAACGTTTGATTACAAAAGTTTCCTAATTGTTTTCTGTTTTCTGAATGTAAATTACATAAAACGTCGAAGCAAAAAAACTAATTATATTAAACAGTATCTATAGACTGAACTCTAAAACACTTTTTTTTTCATCAGTAGCCTTCATTTTTGCTCTCTTTACGGTTTTAATTAAATCCGTGTTCTTAGCTCCAGACATAGCTATTACAAACAAATTTTTTCAGAATTTCAAAACCCCAAAATTTTACTTAAAACCGTCGATGATAGGATTATAAACTCATTGGTCTATTTTGTTTTTAGACAATACCTACAGAGTTCGTGTGATTACCGGGGATGAGACAGGAGCGGGTACAAATGCCAACGTTTTTCTTACCATATATGGCGAGTATGGAGATACTGGGGAACGAAAGCTTGACAAATCAGAAACGCACATTGATAAGTTTGAGAGGAACAATGTAAGTTATTCGAAATTCTTTGATTGAAGATTTGCTGTTTGTCATTGTTGTCACAGTGGAGTTTTAAAGTGCTTTCCAGAATAAAAAGAAGCAAGAAAAAAAGAATGAAGCTACATCTCATGTTCCGGGTTTATTTGTTACTTTAGAGGTTCGCAATATATTACTTTAGTTGTTATCAATTACTCAGCTTGTTTATCAAGTATTCTCAAATGGTCTCCGATCGAACTTGGTTTATAAATTTCAGTATACTGGTGTAAACTTCCCGACATCTCGCCACGCTAATTCGTGAGCAACCATTCTCGGACAAGGCCTCTCACATTCTTAAACACCTTGTAAATCCTCCTTTGTGCAAGCAAACCCGTTTTAGTGACTGCTAGTGAAGTTTTCGATAAAGCAAACCTTCAGTTTAAAACAAAAGAAGCTATATATTTCAGGGAGAACCCTTCTTTAACTCAACAACTTTATGTTAATTTACAAATGTCGTGGTAGTATTTAATTATATAGTTAACATATTTAGTTAGATATATTAACAACAAGGTATTACTCAGTCACTACATTGAAGATTGCAAAGGTAACGTTGCCGAAACGTGTCTTAAAAAACAATGAAATGTGTCTTCGTTTATTTGAAGTTTTTATCATGTTATTGTAAATTTATAAATATACTTCAGGAAACAACTCCTTTTACTTCATTTTTTTACCTCATGTCGATCGCCATTGATATTACTTTATTTAAAACAGGAGGATATCTTTGAGATTTCTTGTGTAACATTGGGCAAATTGGAAAAGATTAAGATTCGACACGATAACAGTGGAATAAAATCTGCCTGGTATTTGGACCGAGTGGAGATCGAGGATAAGCTAGAAGAAAAGGTGACTGTTTTCCCGTGTAGTCGCTGGCTGGCGACAAATGAAGACGATGGTCAGATATGTCGAGAGTTAGTTGCAGTTGATTTGCGCAAGTTTGCATCACAAAAGAAGAGAACACTTTCAAGAACAGGCAGTGTGAAGTCATTAGTTGACGGCATAGACCTGGAGACAAAAGGTGGGCCTTCTCTTTCTTAGAAAAAAACTTTATTGCAGTGTTTGAACTAGAACAACAAAAGCTTTCTTCGGTGTATAATTATACTTAATCCACATTAAAATTGTAGACAAAAACATTTTTTACTCAATAGAATAGATACAAACCACAGTAATGTTACATTTTACTCTGAGAAGTTCAACAGGGTTTGACAATCTTAAGAAACCATGAAAGTGAACATTTTGAGAGTTGAACTGCTTTACAAGATGGAACATTTTGTTTTTGAGTGGATTTGAAAAGCATACACAACTACTCGCCTGCACAAAGTTTTACGCACTAGACTTAAAATAAAGAAACTTTTACAAACAAAAAACATTTACAGAAAAAGTGACCAAGTGATGAAATGAGCGACTGCTTGGTGTTTAATGATAATACTAACAGTATAAAACTTGTATAGCAAAGCTAATCATATGCAGCTGTTGTCGCGTAAATCACATAAAATAAAACAATAAATACAGTAAAAATGGAGCAAGAAAGAGAGCTACTGGAGAGCTATGTTAGAAAGTAAAGTAAATTAAGTCAAGTAAATTAAAGTAAATGCGGTCATAATTGTTGTTCTCATAAAGCCACCTTAAGTTATATGCTTTCTTAAAAACATTAAAATGTTGTGAAATGTTTTTGGTAAAAATTTATACTTTTTTTCAAAAGGAATCTTGTTTTTAAGCTAAGGTTGTTCAAAGTACGGGTGCAGCAACAGCTGCGATAACGAAGGGCGCGAAGTGTCTGTCTTTGTAGCTTTTGCAATTTTTGCTAGTTGATCTTTAGTTCTGTGTGAATGTGGCGTAATGATCATACAGTTTTCGATTAATCGCCAACTGAAAATAAGTTTTTTACGCTAAGATCATCCCACTGTCACGTAGTCTTCAACAGGTAGCTAAGGTGCTCTGGGTATTCACTTAAAGATACACGTGCGAGTCCGTAAATGGTTTTATAAGTAATGAAAAACCACAAACGCCTATCTTGTGAGAAGTGTTTCGAATGGACCCGTGCTCGATGTACCGGTACAAATTTCTCCAAGTACATCAAGGCCAACTTGCCAGAAAACTGGACTTGTCCTAGGTGGACTTTGTTCATTTTGCCATTTCATGGACAATGCGATCTAAATGAGTCAAGCTATACAATCTCAAGTGAAATAGCGAACCACACTGACGATATTTTGGAGTCATTGGTAAACAAAGCCAACCAGTTGAAAGTTATGCATCTTAACACGCAATCAATGCTCTCTACTTTTAACGAGTTTGCATTAACCATCAACAAATATCCTCTGGACATTGTTACTCTGAGTGAGACATGGCTAAACAGTAACAAAGACCGTCAAGAACATGTCTCCATTCCGGGTTTCCTCAATGAGTTTAGAAACCGTGATGTCATCAGAGGAGGTGGAGTAGGGGCCTACATCCGAGATACTATAAAGTACAAACGGAGACGTGACATCGAGGCTACCCAACCGGAGCTTGAACGTCTTTGGATTGAACTTCCTGGAAAGAACAAGCATAGTAAGCTCTTAGTGGGCGTCCTCTATCGTTCTGAAACAATGCTTACATCATCAACGTGGCTGGGTAAATTCGAAGACCTCATGAGTTATATTACCGCGCATTGGGAAGGGCTCCTTCTTATAACTGGCGACATGAATTTTGACCTACTTGGTGTCCCGGATGCTCCTACAAGACGATACCTTTCCCTGTTAGACACCTTTAGTGTAAAGCAGGTTATTAATCAGCCGACTCGAATTACCAAAAATTCAAGGACCCTGATCGATCACTTCATTGTCAATGACACCTCCAAAGTAACCGTAACTGGAGTGATACCATGTGCAATTATAAGTTACCACGACGGCCCCTTTGCCTGTATGAACATTCGTGTCTCACGTTATCAACCTAGATACAAGTATTTAAGAAACCTTAAGAAGTTTGACGAGAAGGCTTTCTTAAATGACTTTGCCACTCTTCCCCTGTCACTGATATCAACTTATGACGATCCTGATGACCAACTGGACACCTTAAATACTCTCTTTAGTAATTGTCTCGAAGATCATGCACCTTTAAGACGGTGTCGTGTGACACGCCCACCAGCCCCTTGGATGGATGACGAAACCATACGGGCCTTGCAGCTAAAACGGGATAATCTTAGACGGGAAGCGCACCGCACAAACACCGAAACGGCTTGAGGTACGAAATAAATCAAGAGTGCCATACGTAAAGCTCGCAAGGCTTTCACGGAGAAATCCTACAGTCGAGTAAATCGAAGGATGTATGGCGGGTAATCCATCGTATCCTTAATCCCCCACATCAACCTTTGCGCTTCGAACTTGACAAGTTAAACTCTCATTTCACGTCAACCGCGAAGAGGACTGTTGATGCCGAAAGCACTACTAGTGGAGAACTTCGACAAATCATCGACAGTTTTTCGGATGAGGACAATGCTTTCCGTTTAAGACAAGTTACACCTATTGAAGTGCTGAATGTGCTAAAGCTTCTGAGATCAGATTGCTCGACAGGACCGGACCAGCTGCCGGCACGATTTATAAAACTCGCTGCCGATCACCTAGCTGGTCCATTATCGATAATAATCAACAATTGCATTACAAGATCGTACTTTCCGCGAGCATGGAAAATAGCACGTATCAGCCCGATCCCTTAGGTAGACACCCCTGTGATAGAAGACCACCTGCGGCCGGTCTCAATTTTGCCCGTTCTGTCCAAAGTCTATGAAAAACTCGTCGCTACTCAAATGGCACATTACTGTGAACGGGAAGGGCTTCTGAGGGACACTTTGTCAAGTTTTCGCAAAGGTCACTCAACGACATCTGTCCTTCTAGGAATACGCGACGACTTACTTAAAGCCATGAAAAGAAAAGAGGTCACACTTCTGATACTCGCCGACTTTTCGAAGGCATTTGACACTGTCTGTCTCAAGACTATTATCAACAAGATGTCCCGACTCGGTTTTTCGAAAGACTTCCTTGTATGGTTAACTAGCTATCTGTGTGAAAGACAACACTTTGTCCAGATCGACGACAGAAAGTCTTAATCTGCCCTCGCTGAGTTCGGTGTTCCACAAGGTTCCATCTTAGGTCCTATGTTGTTCAACCTTTATGTCGCCGACTTACAGGATTGTTTTCCACCAACAGTACAAAGTTATCAATACGCCGACGATACTACTATATATACCAGTTGCGCAGTCCCACAGATTCCAGCCAAAGTGAGCACCTTGAACGAAAGTCTGTCAAACCTCTGCACCTGGTCTGAAAACTCGAATCTTGCCCTCAACTCCGAGAAGACTAAAGCGATGCTGATCTCCACCTCGCAGCTGGCTCGTGTGCACTCCCTGAAGAGTTATGATCTCGGACTGAAGATCTCCGATACCTCACTTGAGCGTCTCGACACTACAAAGCTACTCGGCGTTCATTTGGACTCAAACCTCAAATGGAACACTCACATCAGTGCAACACTCAAATCCTGCTATAGTACTCTAAGAACTTTAAGAAAAATGAAGCATTTTACTGATTTTAAATTGCGCAAAATTTTAGTGGAAACCTTAATCTTATCAAAATTAAGTTATTGCGACATTGTGTTTTATCCCCTTCCGAACTTTTTGACTACTAGATTACAAAGACTCCAGTTTGCTATGGCTAGCTTTGTTGTAAGTAAGTATGTAAACAAAATATATATCATCATGGACTTAGGCTGGTTGCCTATAAAAGAACACAGGGAATTCTCGCTGCTAAAAACAGTTCATAAATCTCTATATAATGATAACTGACCTTCCTACTTGAAACTAGAAATAAGTAAACCTGTCAGGAATCTCCGATCTAACATAGCCCCAAAATTAGTTACTCCTCTTACTCCAGGAACTTTTCAACACTCTGCTGCTACTCTTTTTAATGGCCTTCCTCCGGACACTAGAAACTGTACAGACTTTAAAATATTCTGTAAATCTTGCAAGACAATCCTTAAATCGCGCGCTTCTAGCTTAAATTAAATTCTAACACCTATTGAAAGTAATTGTATTAATAGTTTTATTACTATCTATTTATTAACTTTTTTTATCTTAGAGATATAGAATTAGTTATATTTTACAATTATAAGTAGTCTAGAATAATTAGAAATATAATTATCTATATATTACAATTATATGTAGTCTAGAATAGTTAGTCATTATTTCTTAGTATGATTACAGTTGAAGAGCCTCTATTTGTGGGATACACTGTAATAAACCTTTATTATTATTATTATTATTAATATTAATATTAAAATATTTTATAGTTGATGTAATATTTAACAGGTTGCCAATGTTCTTTCGCTAAATTTGGAGAAATGTGATTGAATCTGCCAATAAGTGTCACTAATTCACCCACATCTCCCTTCATTTCATTTCATTTCATTTCAATAAAAACGCTCTTTACAGGTCGCACGACGACTTACGAATGTTCAGTAGTGACGGGTGACGTCAGAGGCGCAGGAACAGACGCAAACGTGTTTATTATATTGTATGGAGAACAGGGTGATACAGGTAAGTAAATCACTCCGTTATGTTATCTTAATGATAATATCAATAACTAGTCTAGACTGCAGAGCCAAGACTGTTAAGAAGATAATTAAAGAACAAAGCAGGATAAAGATGTTGATGAATTGCGTGTTTCTCTTTCACGTGAAAATGATAATAATAATAATTATTATTATTATTATTTTCACGTGAAAATATATACATAGTTATGGATATTTTACCTCCGAGAACCTAAATGTCTTATACAAAATTTCAAATAAAGTTTTTATTTTTTATTTTTATAAAGTTTACCACCTAGAGTTACAAACTCCATATTTTCTTTTTAATGATCAGGAAAAATACAACTGAAGACCTCTCAGACCAACAAGAACAAATTTGAACGTGGCCAGACGGACGTCTTTTCAGTTGACGCTTTAATAGGCAAAGTTAGAAAAATAAGGTAAAGTTTAGATACGAAACTGTAGATATATATTGTACATCATCAATAGTTTAAAACTGTGATCAAGTCACTGTCGGCAATCAGGTTAGCTTAATGGTATATTTATTGGATCCTTACTGTTACATCTCTACAAACGTTCGTATCTGTGGCTTCATATGTTGGCTGAACGTTGTCAGTCTGAATCTTCACTCCAAGGGTTCCTTTCTGGTATTCCCGGTTTTTGTCCCTCCTTAATATCTACTTACATCGAAATTAGAATTGCTAGCATTGCTGTTTTATTGGATTTAGTTTGTCAAAGTAGAAAATACGCCAGCAAGGTTTTCCAGTTGCTAGTTTTTTGTCAAAATTACCCAACGGTTTACTTTTACGCGTATAATATAATGAGCCTCTCACGTTATTTCATGTTTACAATGTGTAGTTGATCAGTTGCTGATAGCCGTCGACTACTTTTTTTTCTTAATGGGAATCACAGACTACACCATTTTAAAACTGGTAATACTTTTTTGTTTCACTTTTGTTTTCCCAAAGAATATCGCACGATAACAAAGGTGGATTCGCTGGTTGGTATTTGGATCGAGTGGAGATTAACGTACCGTCCCTCGGCCAAAGAGCAGTCTTTCCGTGTGGCCGTTGGCTCGATAAGAATAAGGATGATGGACAGCTAGAGAGAGAATTGTTTGCCATGGAAGAAACGCAGCAACACTACAAACCTCGTGTGTTTCTTTATTTCTGTTAAAATCTCCTTTTTTTTAAAGAATAAATTTCTCCACAATTTTTTTCGAGTTAATTATATTTTTCTCTCCATATAATAGTTACGGTGTAGCACTCGTTTACACCAGATTGTATGTGTTACACATTGCTACTTATTGATCTGTCATTTGAATTCTGATGGAACGCAATTTTCATTTGTTTGTTTGTTCAGTAAAACTTTAATTGATTCAACTAAGCAAAAATTATATCGAAAGTTAATTTAGCGTATGAACCCAAATCGCCTTGCCACCAACAACTGTGTCGTCATATTTAGATTAGTAAAAGCTTCGGTGTTGGAAGGTCAAAGGTTTAAATCACATTGAATCCTTAAGTTAGTTTCAGGCTTTTCTTTTTGTGTTATTTAAGTTGCAGAGATAATTTCGTAAAGCATTTTAACCAATGAATGTTATTGGATTTTAATTTTTGTAGATGTTCCTTATGAAATCACAGTTTACACAAGTGACTTATCCAGCGCAGGCACAAGTGCAAACGTCTTTATTGCGCTCTACGGAAGTGATGGAAGTACGGAGGAAATCGCACTAAATGACAGCAAGCTTGGCAAGAAAAAGGAATGCTTTAAGAGAGGATCTATGGATCGATTTGTGAAAGAGGTAAATGTAATAACATATTTAAAAAAGAATCAAAGTTAACTTGTTTGTATATAGTCATTTTAGCGATCGTAAGCCACGCCTGCCAACACTCTAGCACCGGGTTGGAATCCTTGGCTTTGCACTTGGGCTGAGGGAACTCCTCCCTTCCTAAATCTACACCAGCTATCGTGAGCCACGCCTCCAAACACTCTAGCACCGGGTTGGAATCCTTGGCTTTGCACTTGGGCTGAGGGAACTCCTCCCTTCCTAAATCTACACCAGCTATCGTGAGCCACGCCTCCAAACACTCTAGCACCGGGTTGGAATCCTTGGCTTTGCACTTGGGCTGAGGGAACTCCTCCCTTCCTAAATCTACACCAGCTATCGTGAGCCACGCCTCCAAACACTCTAGCACCGGGTTGGAATCCTTGGCTTTGCACTTGGGCTGAGGGAACTCCTCCCTTCCTAAATCTACACCAGCTTAAATCATCAAGGTGTTTTTGAGGACATTTGTTCATAGGGCTATCCTTAAAGTTCTCCGATTCACCGAAATGTTGATTTGACTTGAATTCGAATAAGTTATAGTTATTCTTCATGTTATTAATGTTAGTATTAATAATAATTCTATTTTTTTATATCTTTATTAACATCATTAAGTGTTCAGTAGAGGAAGGCACTTTTTATGTAAAGAGAATAAATTTAAACAAGCAGTTATTACAATAAACTTACTTTGTGCATCTTAAAAGAGTCGATTCCAATTTTTGACTTTTCGTAGCTTGAAAACGTTGGTGATCTGGAGAAAATTCGTATTGGACACGACAGCAAGGGCCTGATGTCTGGTTGGCACCTAGAAAAAGTTGAAATTCGCCGTCTCTTAGAAGACGGAGAGAGTTCTACTCTATATACATTTCCCTGTGGGCGATGGATGGCCAAGGGTGAGGATGATGGTGCTACTGTAAGAGAGTTGGTTCCGCAGAAGGTCTTGGAAGAGATTGTGGCATCGGATGGTGAGGTAGAAACGACGGAAGTGGCTGGAGTCACCTTAGATGGTAAAGTGTTTGTCTCTTTGATTTACAAAAAACTCTGATACAGCTGAAGTTCAAAATCCTTGTCATCTCGAAAGTGCTAACAATATCATGCAAAGCAGTAACCTCTATGTAATAACAGCCACTTAAAATAAAATCGTTTTTTCATACCCAAGAAAGTTATTCTATCACACCCGCCTAGTGAAACATACATGTACAATTTTAAACGAAAAATCTATTTGAATAGAACAAACTTTCCAGTAACGTATTTTTTTGCGTTTTTACCATTGTCCTTCCTAGGGTCCTTTCCACTTCCCGTCGAGAGACGGAAGAGCCCCGGGAACAAGGTGGCTTAATCATTTATTATAGTATCTTAGTATACATTTTGTATCTATGTTAATGATGACTCAATGTTATAATTCGTTATATGGTTTCGAACAAATAACTTTTCATATAAGACCATTTTATTTCTCTATCTCATCTACTCTGGGTAAGTTAATGTGTTATTATCTCGAAGTATTATTTTGATGGAAGAAAAAGCTACAAGCGTTTCTGTTTATAATGCTGACTTTCTTCTTTTTTTCATTCAACAGTGCGCAAGTATAAAGTTCACGTATTCACAGGTAATGTAAAGAACGCTGGCACGGATGCTAATGTTTTCATTACCTTATTTGGTGATTTGGGGGACACTGGCGAAAGACAACTCACAAAATCTGAAACCCATTCAAACAAGTTTGAACGAGACAATGTAAGTATTTAAAGTCGGTAAACTTATATTTGTTTTGTAACGGGTTTTATTTTAAAGGTTTATAAGTAACTTTAGGTATTTATTATTGTTTTCCAATGGTAAAAGGCTGCAGAGAGATAGATTTTATTTGAAAAAGAATTTGGGGAGGGGGGGAGAAAATGTTCTGAAATCATTTATGTGAGTGCATCATATTCTTGTTTGTATTCACAAGCATTTTATTTCATTTCAGGACCAAGAAAATTTTGCGAGGAAGAATTTTTGTGTTTATGAGTTTTTCTGTAAAACTGAAAGTCGCATGGAAGTGCTAACCCGCTAACCAACACTGTGGTTGTTCTTTCACCAGGAGGACTTGTTTCTTATTGAAGCTGCTGATTTAGGGAATGTTTACAAGGCCAAAGTTCGGCATGACAATTCCCTTATCAATCCTTCATGGTTCCTTGACCGAATCGTCATAAAAGACCTCGAGAATGGTCGAACTTACGAATTTATTTGCGAGAGATGGCTTTCCAAGAAAAAAGAAGATGGAAAGATTGAGAGAACTCTTTATGCTAAAGGTTATGAAGTAAGTATATCAGTTGATTTAATCAACACTAGTTTGAAATGGTTAAGAGTTAATAGAGTTGGAAAATGACCGTTCGAGCGTTAGCCCCTCGTCAGAGTTGACAAGAAAATTCAAAAGTCCTTTTCCGAGGCTAAGGGCCCATCGGAGCCGGCGCTTATCTCCGGTTTCCGTAGTGTTAAGCGGATGAGAGTCATTGGCTCCCCCTGGACGGGACACTAATCCATCGCAGGCCTTGATTTCAAGTAGACGTTTAATTCATGCAATTTCAACTTCTCTCCTTGGCCGTCATAGTTTCTAGTCCTTTTTTAAAGAAGCTGCACTTTTACAATTTTCACCTTTTGCAGGAATTTATGCTATCAAGTATTTGAGCGTCTCGCTAAGAAGCTCCATAATAATAATAATAATAATAATAATAATAATAATAATAATAATAATAATAATAATAATTACTGTTTTTATATAGCG
>JAOEHV020305992.1:0-11702 GCA_025447995.2 Isaurus tuberculatus | reverse complement strand
TTTAGGCCCTCCTCAGATTCATTAGATTTATTGATTTATTTTTATTTAAATGTAATGAATTTGAAATTTGATTAAATAAATAAATAAATTAATTAATTAATTAATTAATGCGTCTTGTATTGGTATTCTGTCCATGATAAAAGATGGAAATACTCACTGCTGTGTAGCTTTGATGTTGATGCTTTATAACGCCATTGCTATTAGCCTCCATACAAACTTAATCACATTAATCAATATACAAGTTTTAACTAAGGAGGCTTTGTAAACTTTGTTACAGAAACTGTCGACAGTAGTCTTCTTCGACTTAATCTGCACGAAAGTCGGAACGCGACTGGTTACGCTCGCAATGCGAATGGCATTGACTCGAACTCCCCCGATAAGTCGCCTAAGTACAAGGATGAACAGCAGAGTATGACGTCAGAAGTTACGGTCGACTCTGGGTTACCAACCGATCGCCGTTCGGGAAACTCGTCGCCTATTTTCGACAGCTCGGGTGATGGTCATGTGATTTCGATTCCCATGACAACGGGCATTGGTCTTTGTATTGTTGGTGGTACGAACAGAGCAGAAGGACCCCATATTTATATTGAAGACATTATCGAAGGAAGTGATGCAGATAAGGTATAATGAACTCATTGTTAAGGAGATATAGAGGAATCTTTGCTGAATCTTTGTTTACGATCTGTACAATAGCATACAATCTGAGTAAGCCAATAAACAAAGATAGAAAAAAATATGAATTTAAAACCTTAAAATTCTTGTTAGGCAAACAAAGTGACGAGTCTTTACATATAGTTTAGAAGAAATCAGAGTTCTAAAAATTTCAAAAATGCAGGGTTATAATGAGCCATACTTCTCCCTTAAGCTTCTATGACATCGCAGGAACCGAGTTTAACATGTCGGGCTCTTAATTTTAGAACAAGCTAAGTTTACGAAGCTCTCTGAAACTCTAGAACTTCTGTATTATGGAAAGCTGTCGAGATGCTGAAGCCCTGATTGCTGTTATCTTCGTTATAGAATCTGGGTCATGTTTTCATTGGTTGCAGAACTTCCAAAAACTTTAAACAAAAAATCCTGACGACTGAAAAATTCTTACAAGTAATTTAAATGAGATAAGAAATCAGTAACAGGTTAAAAAGTCAATATATAATGAACTCTCTATTAAGCGGACAATAAACTTAGCCTCAAGAGTGTCCATTATAGAGAGAGTTCACCGAAACTCTACCTCGGTTCAGTTTTTGGTGATCTGGTCCAGTTCCTTGAGCATTATTTAAATTAATATGGTTAATCCTAGATAACTGGTACCTGTCGTTAAGATAACTGACAGACTGAAGCAAATTTTTATTAGTATTAAATATTACTAACTCAACACATCTAGGATGGAAGACTGAAAACAGGTGACCAGTTAGTTGCAGTTAATGGCGAGTCTCTTGTGGGAGTAACTCACGAACAAGCCAAATCTTTACTCACTCGACTCAAGCTGAGGTAAATAAATATTTGTCTATCTTTGCTTAATAAAGAAATATTATTTTCTTGATTATTGTTTTTATTTATATAGTTTTGTTTTAACTTACTAGTGAATAGTGTCAAAACTGAATCAAATTATCTGAGTTTTCACAGAAATAAGTGATGATCGTTATGTTTTCCCGCTCCCAAAATTTTTTACCGAAAGTAGAATTTTTGTTTTTTAACATAATCAGTGTTATTGCTTTATTGCTTATTTGCTTTTAATTAAAACATTCATAAAATTTCGTGTATTTCTGGTGGTGAACCGTAATTTTTCATAACAAAGTTTAAATACTTAATAAAAGCATTATCGATTATTGAACTTTTAGTGAAACAAAGAAAAAAAATATCGAAAGCGTTTCTATTATTTTTTTCATCAATGCATGTTGCGATTATTGAATTTTTTCTTGATACTGATTGATGTCTTGTCCTTTCTTGAACCTTCTGCGCTAACAAAAACAAACTAACCACCATTGAATATGTTTTGCTAATTATAAGCGGTTCTTGTATGGCGATGGTTTCAGAGTTTAGTTTAAACTTTATAGTTTAAACTTTATTACATGTGCACAGTATTTCTAGACTAACTACATTCTTGCTAATTCTGTTTTTTTATTGTTAACATTTAAAATTTACTACGAGAGCGCGTAGTTTATACAAGTCAAGGTTTTAAGAGCTTTACACAAGCATCACGCTTTTGCTCTACTCGATCCGATTCTGTTTGTTAGCTATGCAACGTTAATGAGATCTAATAAGGCTCAGTCTTCATTCCAGCCACATCCTACAAGCATTACGCTTGCCTTTTACGAGAACTAATACCATATACTATTTTCTTAGCTATCTCGTGCAGCTGGAGCCTAATAAGAACGAAACAGCTGTCCATCTTTAGTAGCATCGAGTCTCACGAAAATGATTGGTAGAATTAGGTGATAATGCCTGCTAACAACTTGGATTTGGTTTCCATTTTAGTGGCTCCAAGTACTAGATTCTAGCACGTGTATATTATATATAAACTTGTGATAAACATTCCAGCGATATCTCATTATAAGTACGCCTTTATCGTTCTTTATTATATGGCTAGATAGTTTCCTGCACTATGACTGGCTGCTGGGAGGGCGTGGTTTCCTTGTAATGACCGGTCGTTATGACATTTTCATATATTTAATTTTTTCCTGTTTTGTTCGTGATGCCAGTTCGGCTGAGTGAACATCGTTTGAATAGGTGTGCGCGTGCAAGCTGATAGGGAAATATCCAGGAAAGTATATTTAAGGCCATATAATAAATAACTTATTAACTTCGTCCGTTCGGTCATTACAGAGAAATCTCACACCTCTTGTTTTGTTGTAATGACCTAGCTATCGCTCGGTCATTACAACAAGGCCTCGGTCTGAGATTTCCCTGTAATGACCTTACTATCGGTTAATAAGTAGTATTTGTTAACTTGTAGGGCTAATATGTAAATTATACTGGGGCGATAAAGCTAATAAGGCCGAAACAGGCGGTTCAAGGCTGCTAAAACCTAGGCTCACCAAAATTTAAAGTAGATTTAATGGTTAAAGCCCGCTACCAACGTTGAGTTAGTGCCCACAATAGTGTCTTCAGGTATTTGATAAAACACGCATGCGCTACCTTTACTTGGAATTCTCACTCCAGCCACATTCCACAAGCATTACAGTTTTACTGTTGTTTTATTTAGTTTGTTAGTTATATTTTTAATCTTGTGAGGGAACCGGAGACTATTTTCTTTAGCTACCCCATGCAGCTGAGGCCTAATAAGAACGAAACAGCTGTCCATGGCTGCTAACATTAAAGCTCACCAAAATTTATGGTAGATTTAAGGATAATTTCTGTTACTGACGTAGATTTTGTGCCCATATTAGTGGGTGCAAGTACTAGATTCTAGCACGCATGCCGTGTTGGAACCGGAGCCTATTTTTTAGTTACCCCATGCAGCTGACGCCTTTTAATGAAACAGCTCTCCACGGCGGCTAGCATTATAGCTCGCCAATATTTATGGTAGATTTGGGAAAAATTTCCTGCTACCGACCTGGATTAAGTGCACTTACTCTTCGGTCCATGTATTTGATTTTATCACCAATGCGCATTAGCTTTCGCTTTTACTGTTTTCATTATTATCTCATGTGGAAATTAAAAAACATCTGTTCTCGGTCTATTTGCGCCCTTTCGTAAAACCGAATGGTTTTACTTTCTAATAAACTCAACTTTTATTGTGCTAACGTTTTAACCACTAAGTCCATGGGGCGCAGCTAAAACCCCAGTTATCTTTTACAAACTAGCAGATATCACTCATAGATTACCCAAGACGAAACCAGACAGCGGTCAGAGGGGATTTGAATCCTTAGAAATCGCATAAAAATCCGTCATCCTGAAGACTGAGCCACATGGACTCCATGTTATTTATGCCTTTATTATTGAAATAGTGTTCTTTGTTTTGCAGAAAGGACATCGATCAAGTTGAAATTTCATTCATCAGGAACAAGAATGGTTCGAGTGGTCTCAGAAGCAGACTTCCGAATGGAAATATAGAAGACCGCAATGGATTGCTTCCTAATACATCTCCTCGATTTTCGCTTCTTCAACTTAATGGTTTAGAGCCAAGTGAATCTAGGACGCCGTCGAACAGATCTTCAGACTCTGAGCCTGATTACAGCAACACTAGTCTGTTTATGCGAGACTTGCTAGCTACACAAATAGGGAGCCAAAGTGTTAGCGGGAATACAAATGGCAGTAATACGAGTTCGGAGTTAAGTAGTTCGCAAACAAGTCCGCCATCCTTAGCCTCTCCTCCTGCGATTGGAAATCCTGTTCGACGAACGAATGAAAGTGAGATGCATGGCTTTGCAGCACAAAACCGAGTCCCTGAAGCTTATGACACAACTCCTACTGGGATCCAGCAATCTATTCCGACAGTCTCTCAAAGACTTGCTGGAAGGTTTCAACCAACGATGGCTTCTACTCCTGCCAATGTACAACTACCCCAGCCACCCCTCCCTTATCATTTGAATGACACACCAGTAAATGGTAAGAGTAAAATGTTGTCATAATATACATTAAAATTATTTATTATATGGGCTAGACAGTTTCCTGCAATCTGATTGGCTGCTGGGAGGGCAAGATTTTCCTGTAATGAGCGGTACGAATTGGACATTTCATAATGACCCCACTATCACTCGGTCATTACAGCAAGGCCTCGGTCTGAAATTTCCCTGTAATGACCTTACTCTCGGTTAATAAGTAGTTATTTTATGTTTGGAAAGAGACTTAATAAAAGACTAATTTCCACTTTATTATACGGTTATGATGAAATAACTCCTCTTCGAAGATGAAATTCGTAGCTTTGAACGTTCATTTGATATCCATTGTTTCATTAACATTTTGATGATTAGTTCTCAGTGAAAGAAAAAATTCTGTGTCAGAGCCGAAGTTTAAGAAAATGATCGTGTCAAGATAACGATACCAGTGCACGGCTGGTTAGTTTTCTCATAGGTTTAGTGGTTCAGTTCATACTGAAAATTAGTTATAGAGGAGAAAGAAAAATCCGGTTTCCAAACATAAAAAAGTATCCCTTATAAGTTATATTTCCAACCACAAGGTCCCCAGTTCGATCCCGGCAGTTTGCCGAGATTTTCGAATATTTGTGTGACCTTCTTTTCCGCCTAAGCCAACTCAGCTTTCCATCCTTCCGGGGTAGGTAAATGAGTACCTGCATTTGCTGGGAGCTAACCTGCGATGGATTAGTGTCCCGGAGATAAGCGCCGGCTCCATGGGCCACTAGGCTCGTAAAGGATTTAGCTTAGCTTAAGCTTATAAGTTATATACTTACTTTATCTAAAAATGAAACGAGGTTTCAGATATTGTGTAGAGGAAGTGCGAAGATACGAATTGTAATTTGATATTGTTTAAGATTGACTGACCAGCAACACTAACGACTGCCCCTTAGAAAGGAAAAGAGACGGAAAAAATGTTCCCGAAGTGTGTCTCCTTCTTATTCCAGCCCTTGTTTTAATATTGAAAATGATTTCGAGATTTCGATTTATTTAGCTTCTTTAATCATCCTAGATAAGGAACTTTTCCTTCCATCCAACAGGTTTAAGCCAAGAGCAGCCAGGTGCGTTCCAAATCAGTCCCGTGGGTCCAAGTTACCCATCAGCCTTTGAGCCATCGTCGGTCCCATATTATCTACAGCAGGACCTGGATTCTCTCAGAAGGGTAACGCAACAGTATAGCACACCTGACCTGCCTACTCCTCAGGTTAGCTCGGCCATAGTAGCAGGAAATCGTTCCTCGCCCCAAACCCCAGGAATGACTTCCAGACTTGGTCGCCAAGCGCGCAATGGACGCCGGTTGTCCCTTGATCCTCATACCAGGCTGAAAGTTGAAAAACTTGAAGTTGTAAGTCTCTTTAAATAAATAAATACAGCTTTCAATTTAATTTTTCAAGACCAATTTTTTTTGTTAAACGCAATTTCTGTAGTTTTGAAAACTTTGTTTTCATTCTAGTTATTACCAATGATTAGAAATTACTTTGGGCATCAAAAATCATTTGTATGACGCATAATTTAGATTGTTAAACGTTACCACAAAAAGATTAAGTAGCTGACGCTTCGAGCTTTCGTTTCTCATCGAAAAACCTCAATTTTTCAGATTTTAAAAACCATGACATTGCCAAAACGTTGTCACTCGTTAAAAAAAAGACATTTTAAAATTTCTTAACAAACATTATACACCTAATACAATTCAGCTGGTTTTATACACAAATTTTCTATTTTACTCGAATTTTTTGCTGCAGTGGTACTGCTTCCGAACGATTAAGATTAATTAAAAAGTTTTAATAACTTTTTAGCTTTTTATCCCTTTAGTTACTATAATATTTTGAACATTTCAAAAAGTAATGTAAGAAGTTTTCTTTACATCTCAAATGTGTATACCTATTGCTATTCTATGCGAACCCGAAGTATAGTAAAGTTTTTTCTTGCTTTTGTCGCTGTAAACATTGTTATTTTGTTATTATAGTTTTTTATCATTTTAAATCTTCTTTTCTTTAATAGGCTTTAAGATATTTAGGTTTTCAGCCGTCAGACGAGCAGCAAAGGGAACTTCGTACAAGGCTACAGATCGACAATACTGGATCTGTCTCATACGGAGGTACGTTACAAAGCATCATCCCTTCGTCAGACCAACATCAACTCCACTTTATTTGTGCAGAACTAGAGTGAACAGTTTTCATTTCTAGTATGAAGAATTAACGTTCACCAAACAATTTTTTTTCTCATGTCTTATCTATTCATTATGCCCTATTCATTCCTTATTTCGTATCCATTCCTAATGTCCTAATCATTCCTCAACTCCTTTCCATTCCTTTGTTTATCCTTTTGTAGATTTTGTGAACGCCGCCCGTCAAGTGTTTGACCTGCAACTGAACGATCCGAAACTTAGCACTCCAGCTTTCCAGTTCGCAGTCCACGACATTAACACGATGGAGCGACAGCAGGTACTTAATATTAAATTCTTTTTACAACATAACTATTTCATTTCATGTAGAAATTCGTTTTCATGTCCAGAGTTCCATGGTCCCCAATTCGAAATTTTAGCATTTTTTTTAACAGATTCAAAAATTTTAGACGCATGCTAGTAGTAAATACTTGTAGCTACTTATATGAGAACAAAAGCCATGTTGGAATCGGGCATTATTACTTAAATCTACCTTAAATAAACTATGAGCCTAATAGTTGGCAGCTATGGACAGCCTCGTCTGCGTGGCATACCTAACAAACAGGGTCATGTTCTCACATGAGAAAATCATGTACATGTGTAAAAAAAATGGAGAATTCATTTACTCTTACTCGTAAAAACCTTTTCAATAAATTGTAACATTTTCATTACTCTTTACAAACTCTTGTGGAGATAGCGTGGTCCAGTAGAGAGTCAGGGTTTGAATGCGGGTGACCCGGGCTTAAATCCCCGACTGTGACTACTGAATGGATTTGTCCGCCTTGGTAATCCCAGGGGCAAAGTCACCACGCTTTGTAAATAGCCAACTGGTTTTCCTCCTACCAGTCGGGATTCTGAATTGGGAAAGGAGAGATTTCCATTTAAAAGCCAAAGTGACCATATTTAAAATGAAACATGCACATATAAGTATTATTATTATTATTTTCAAATTAGGCGATAATTGCTTATAAAGTAGAACACATGGACTCTAGCTCAAGTATAATGGTCGCATACACTCAGTTTTGAGGTCTTTTCAGAACTTAAAGATGAAATTTATATCTTAACTTGTCACTTGTCAATGTATTATCCTCTAATAATCACGTAAAAAATATTCTCCATTCCTTTCTTGTGGCCAGTGTTTAAGAAAAACGGATTTTTTTGTCTCCCGTATTCAGAAAAACAATTCTTTTTGTTTGCCGAATGATTAGTATCCTTATTTTTTGATATCTGATCGCTTATAAAATACCTTTCTTGTAGAAAGACTTGGTATCTTCACATGTAGAAAACGTATATGGTATATATATGGCGATATTTATGATAACTCCTTCGGCGCGCCATTTTTCTTCATCATGATATTGTTATAGGAATTTCAACACTCGAAAATAAAATTTATGTCTTGTAACATTCTCTATACGACTTTGATAGCTTTTCGTGAATTCAGCGTGGTTGGCGCTGCTGATAAGTTCACATCTTCCAGCCATAACATTACAGGAACCGTAGATTAGCGCAGGCCTCATGGGCTACTAGATCTTTTCGTAAAATTCTCAAGTTACGTAATTACTCGTGGTACCACGAGTCAACTTTTGGGTTCCATTTCTTTTTCTTTTTTTTCATGTCGCGATTAGCGATTCGGTCCAGTGACTGCCATATTTGTCATATTTGGGATTTGTCCCCGGTCGCACGCGGTTAATGGCTTCAAGCATTAAAATAACTGAATGCAACCGCTCGTACCAGGAGTAAAGGCTTAATGAGCCTCTTGTTAAACCTTGGTTTTACAGATGCAGGAGTCGCAAAAGAACGCCTTGGCTCAAACGTCCGTGAATGAGAGCCAGGAGGACATGGAACACCTGGTGCGTGAGAGGGACGAGGCGCTTAGAGAGGTGGAACACCTGAGAAAACTTTTAAGAAAAAAAGAAAGCGAATGCTTGACTACGGAAGAAGAGCTCATGAAAGCTAGAAAGGTAAGAAGTAAGGGACACTGTCTGGGGCGTAGCCAGCACTTTTAAGAGAGAGGGGGGGGGGGTTCCAAGTCACCAAAAGCTGTTTGGTCAGTGATAAGTATCGAAACCCTTTGCAAAGGGGAAGACAGGTTCCGAGGTGTGAGAGGAGGGTTCTGGAACCCCTGGAACTCCCCCCCCCTGGCTACGCCCCTGACTGTAGTAGCCAGGTATTGAGAGCGAATGTTTGACTACCGAAAAGAAACATTACCGTTTCATCTTTTGTTTTGTTTTGTTTTGTAAACCCATTTAAAATCTTAAAATACTTGAGGTGAAAGAGATTTCTCTTCGAAATGAAAACTTTTAAACCATTTGAGTAAAACGTGATTTAATTAGCAAGCTGACGTTTACCCCTTCGTCAGAGTTGTAACACTCAAAACGTCCGAAAACTAGTTCAAGTCTAAGTCTTTTAACCAACCTGACTCCCCTAAGTCTTTTAGGGGAGTCAGGTTGGCCTAGTGGTTATCACCCACGCCTCCCACCACTACGGACCGGAGTTCGAATCCTGGGGTTCGCATGTGGGCTGAGATTTGTCGATCTCAATCTGACTTCGAGGGTTTTTCTCCGGGATCTCCGGTTTTCCTCCCTTCATAAAAATGACTTTCACGCCAAAATCTGTGCTGTCGACTGCTTTAACATGAGCCTCGGGCTAGGGAGATTGGGCAACCACTCCCTGCGTGTAAAGACGTTAAATAATGTATTTATTATTAAGTTTAAAAATTTAAACCAAGCCGTAAATTGAATACGAAGGCGACGTTTCAGACATTGGTCCTTGGTCAGGAGCCTTGGCTCAATATATGACTAATATTTAACTATTCGACGAAACTTGTTTTTGCAGGAAGCTCAGATGCTAATGGACGAAAGCCGCTCACTTCAAAACCGCGTTCACCTTGTTTCCCAGGCTCAACAGGCCGCGAGGAGCATGGAACAAGACTATGAGGAGGTAAACATTGGGATTTTCTGCGCATGTGTGCTTTCCACAGCGACATAGTACAATAATACTTTTTAGCTTTTGGGACTATAAACGATTGTATCTGCCCAAATAAATACCGTGGCGTTTAATCTTTTTATCTTGTGCTTCGGCTACAGTTTTTATTTGAGAGCGGCGTCATTTATAAATTATTTTACTTACACTTTCAAAATACGTTTACGACATTGTAAGATCAGATACAACATCCCTTTTTAAAGAAAACCCCACCTAAAACAATTTAAAAACTAAAATCCTAATTGTAAAATGTAAACTGTACTTAGAACATAACTTTCAGTTCCCGTTTTAGTTGCTGAGTTTCGGGTGACTAGCGCGGTATTAACTTTACTCGAACAAACAACGAAATGTGTTAACGAAATTCTTTGCGCTACAGCTGTGGGTTTTGCTTTCAAGAGGGCTGCGTCAACCAGAAATCTTAAACTAAAAACCAATTTAATTTATTACTAAAAATAAGAAAAGTGAAACCATAAGAACATATAAAATGTTTACTGTCTTGAGTGGCTAGCGCGTTGTTGCCATTTTATATACATTTTCCCTTCGGGATCCCAGCCAAACAGTTTCCATTACAGATTTCAAATTCGTTCCATTGCTTGATAGGTTGTGAGGCTTCTAGAGAAGGAACTGGTTCATTATAAGTCAAAGTGTGAACAATCAAGTAACACCAACCCGGTAAGTCACGTGCTAGATAACTAGGACTACTTCATAATAAAGACTTACATTAATAAAGACCTAGTTAAAAACTCGTTTTGTTAATTACTCTTAATGCATTTCCGATTTCTATTTGTTGACTAGTCAACCAGACGCTTTTATGTATTTCTTTTTCATTGGCACTAAGTGAATCAGTCATACTCAGCCTAGTACCAGTTGAACGGTTCTGAAAAAACGATTCTATTGGGAAGTACGTATGAGCTAGTTAAACTAGCTAAATTGTTTTTCCGAGCCTAGTGGTCCATGGGGCCGGCGCTTATCTCCGGTTTACGTAGTGTTAAGTGTATGAGAGTCGTTGACTCCCCCTGGACGGGACACTAATCCATCGCAGGTTAGCTCCCAGCCGAAGCTGGTACTCATTTACCAATCTTGTAAGGGTGGAAAGCTGAGTAAGCTTTGGCGGAAACGAAGGTCAGACAAGGGCTTAAATCTCGCCAGAGCAGGGGATCGAACCTGGGACCTTGTGGTTGGAAGGCATAGATCATACCAACTGCACCAACTAAGCCGCCATACTAGGCAACGTGTTAGAAGCTGTTTTCGTTTATTTTAACTCAATGATGGAGAACTGAATTTATCTAGGTTGATTCCAACAAGTATATTTAACAACTCATTGTTGAAAAGTCGTAATGCTAACCATACTCTAAAAATATTCTGTGCTTATGACGGAATTTGAATCTATGACCCTCCAACCACTTGGCGGATGTTCTACCACCGAGGTCATTTTATAAGCTCTTATGGATATGCGACCAGAAATAGCTGTCAAAAACAAGCACTACATCAAGATTTCAATATATATCAACAAAATAAGATTTCCTCTTAGAAATCGATCTCATGGTTAGTGATTGACTTGAACGAAGTAAATTCTAATCTTCGTTTCTATTTCAAAGCCAGAAGTACTCAGAAAAAATACTGACCCAAAATGGAATTTAAACATAACGACCCTCCGTACATCGGGCGCCGGGATGCTCTACCCACCGAGCTACAAATATCTCTTTTGAGAACGAAGTCGTTTGCTTTGCTCTTATAGAATTTTGACTGTTTTCCGTTAGTTGTCTCCATAAAGAAAGGTGCATGGGTCTTGGCAAGACTAAGCGTTTGTTAATAATTGTCAATCACCTTACTAGTGCATTTCTAAATACAAATGGATGATCGAATTTAGAGAGTGGTCACAATTAATGCTGGGGAGGGGGCCGGAAGATATTTTGAGGGGCCATGAAAAATTTTTGGGCTATTTAGGGGGGGCTACAAAATATTCCTGTACAGTAAAGGGGGGG
>JAOEHV020305891.1:0-10166 GCA_025447995.2 Isaurus tuberculatus | reverse complement strand
ACGGCCAAAAAATTTAACCGTTAGGCGTAAAAATGAAAGAATTTTAACCGTTAGCGGTAAAAAATGTTAACCGTTAGCCGTAAAACGGCCAAAAAATTTAACCGTTAGGCGTAAAAATGAAAGAATTTTAACCGTTAGCGGTAAAAAATGTTAACCGTTAGGCGTAAAAAAGCCAAAAAATTTAACCGTTAGGCGTAAAAAAGCCAAAATATTAACCGTTAACCGTAAAAGCCACTACCCCATTAAGACCCTCCTTAAGGTGTACAATCAGTGCGTCACTCCGCTAATGTTGTATGGAAGTGAGACCTGGACCCTATACCGTCACCATATCAGGCCTCTCAGAACAGTCCAGCAAAGGCACGTGAGATCCATTCTTAAGATCAAGTGGGATCATTACATCACCAACGATGAAGTACTGGATCATTCTAAGTCTGAAGATAGTGAGGTAATTCTCATCAGGAGCAGATTGCGTTGGATTGGTCACGTGGCGCGTGTGTCAGACGAGCGCCCTGTAATGGCAATTCTCTATGGAGAACTAGCAGATGGTTCAAGAAGAGTAGGTCGTCCTCTACTTAGGTACAAGGACACCATAAAGGACATCCTCAAGCGTTGGGGTGCACTTAACATGTGGAGAGAAATAGTAGGCGACCGGTCAGCCTGGCGGAGATTCATATCTGACGTCTGCGACAAGATAGAGAGAAACAGGAGGAGAAACAACATGGAAAAAAGGGCGAAGCGTCACGAGAGGAGCAGAAAGCGATAATGAACTCTGTACTTTTGTAAACGATTATTAACACTGAACTTTCACCACTAAATTTCTTTAACTCTTATCTACTTGTTGTGTGTTACCTGTGTCGGGTTATAGGCGTGTCAGGCCCGTACGCAAGGGGGGTGTGCGGGGTGCGCACGCACGCCCCCCCCCCCAACGGCTGTTAAGGTCCGCAAAAGTCCACTTGATTATAAAAGCAATGAGTAGATATATATGTTAGATACAATAAGTTCGGCGTTACTAGATTCTGCATGAGCTCACATTTTCATTAACCCTTGATAACGATGAAACATATTTGCTTATGAAAACAATGTGACCAGCACAAAGAACTTTTTTCTCTTACTTTTCCAAGCCTTTTTAAGGAGAGGAAAATGTATCCGAGGATTTGGTCCCAAAAAAAATTGTTCGCACCCCCCCCCATCAAAATTCCTGCGTACGGACCTACGTGTGTAGTCAATAGAAGCGCTTGGTGATTCTTAATAAAGGTAATAAATATAGGGGATTTTCAGATGATAACTATACTCATAGATTTCTAGAATTATTGGAAAAAGTTCGACTGCCGAACATTTAGTAATTTATTTGAAGACCCTGGCGACAGGCTGCCGGCTATATAGATACAGCGTTATTTTTTAGTTTAATAAAGGCAAAAATTTAATAGTCATATTTACTTAAACAATTCCACAATTTTAATCCGAAGTCGCTCTAAAAAAATTAGGAAAAACGATATAGGAAATGAGACTTTAAACAAACGAAAAAGAGATGACTACTAGATAGTGGAGCGAAAAAATGCATCGATTATACTAAGGGCATTTTTTTGTTTCCGAAAACCTTTCGAGCTAACATACACAAAGTATTTGCTCCTTTAAAGTGAAACACCGCAGGTCAGTTTTGAGTCTGCGCTTTGCACGTTTTTCTGATCTCTGAATATCTGCCAAAGAAGTTGAGAAATTTTTCATTTGTTTCGTCTTGTGATTTTGGTATAAGGGCTCAACAATGGTATGTATTTTGACGGAGCGATGTTTAACTTTTAAAAGAAAATATATTTGGTCGTTGTCTTTTAGCGCTTCAAGAAATGCTGTCAAACTCGATAAGTTCATAACCGAGTAAGCGAATTGTCCGTCCTTTTAATATTTATTTCCAATTTGTCGAAACATCTTTTCGATGGCGAAATTATAAACTGACATTTAATCAAGAACTGTTTAAGGATGACACAAAATTGAAGGTAGAATAAAATTTCTTTTAACTTAGGGCCAACGCTGGAAAGTAGATGCAATATACTACAGAGACCGCGATGATAACATAATGTCAACCTGGAGTTGACTAAATTAGGTGATCATCAAAATAAAATAAAAAGATAAAGGAGAACAAGAGAACTTTAACTACGAAAACTAATAAGCCCCTTTTGGAAATTTTTTATAAAGTAACTATATCGTTGTTAGTGTCAATGTCATTAATTTTTGGTACTTCATTTTGTATGATAGAAACCTCTTATGCTCCATGGCCATGAGCGATCTATAACACAGATTAAATATAACAGAGATGGAGATTTATTATTTTCTGCTGCCAAGGATACTAAACCAACAGTATGGTACTCATTAAATGGAGAGAGACTTGGAACATTTAATGGTCACGGTGGAGCTTGTTGGTGTATTGATGTTGATTGTATCCTTTCGTCTAGAGAGAAGAATCAGTTTAGTAGTAGTAATAGTTAATTTCAAGGGCTGTGGAGCATTTTTAAGAGTGGGGGCGAGGCAAATGTTTGAGGTGGAGTGAGGACATCTTAATGGGAACTAAAACTAGTTAAAGTCAGGGAAAAAAGTGGGGGTGGGGGACAGTTGCCCCTGTTGCTCCCCTGCTCTGCAGCCCCTGAATTTAGATAACTTCTGGTTGAAATCGTTGTAAACATCGCTGTTAGGTAGTTTAAGCAGTTAGCAATTTGAATGTTAACCCTTCGTCAGTGCAACGCTCAAAATGTCAGAGCTCTCTTAAAAAATTTATGGCAAAGATCATTTCAACCGTGAGTTGTATTACTTACTTATGTACTCGCAAATGCACTGTAATTTTTTTGCTGTACATAGTATTGAAATGAAATTTCAACCATATCATTTGGTATTTTACTTGTAATTTTGGTGAATTTTAGTGATATTTATCATGAGTATTTTCCATAACGCAATGGTGTTGATGAAATTTAGGGGAATCAACAAGATTTTTATCAGGAGCCGCAGATAACAGCTTGCGTCTGTGGGATACAGAAACGGGAATTACACTGTCAAAGTTTGAGACAAAATCAGCTGTCAGGACTTGTGGGTTTTCATTTTGTGGTAAAAAAGTTCTGATGTCAACTGACAGACAGATGGGGCAAGAGTGTAAATTGTATATCTTTGATATTAGAGAAGGTTTGTGTTAATTTACTACTTAGATTACAGAGAATTCTAGTATCAGAGAGCTCTCGTCTATGAAAAATTAGTTCAATATGCTTTTGGCAGTCCTTTCTAATAAAAGTATGTTATTTAAGCTTTTATTTTAGTCTTTAACAACTTTATTTCTCTTACACCAAGTTATCTGTTGAAGGCAGTAGATGGACTGCCAACCAAAAGGTTAATTTATTATTTTTTTAAAAAATGATTTTAATTAGAGAACATTTTTATCCTTTTTATCCAGCTACTTTTTAATAAATATAATTTTAATTTGCAGAAGACCTGTCAGTGATCCTTTTAACCAGCATAATTTGACTAGTTATATCAAATGGGTAAAGACTCAATAATTAAAGGATCTAGTGCAAAAATGATGAAAGTGACATTCTTTTTCTCATTAAATCCCTAGCATTACTAATTAAACATATCATTTCTAACAGGTCTAACAGAACCGTACTTGACCATACCAATAGAAGGTCCAAAAATAACTGCTGCTCTTTGGGGTCCATTGGATCAATATATTATTACAGGACATGAAAATGGTGACTTGTGCCAGTGGGATGCTAAGGTAAAGATCTTTCTTGTAGTCCTCTTCCATCCTTTCCTAGGTTGAACAAGGGGCCTAAACCAGTGGCTCTCATCTCATCTGACATTTGATCATTTTTGCAAAAAAATTACCCAAGGTCCTTAAATAGTTTTTTTTTTGTCTTTGCTGTTTGCAATAAGTATATATTATCTCATTTGCTTGATATGAAAAGAAGTACAATGATTTTATCAGTAATAAACAAACTATTCTAAAAGATTTCATACAAAAGTCAAAATCCTTTCGCCATTTTGTTTACTTAATAATAATTTTTTAATAATAATACATATTTATATAGTGCTTTTTATTATCAAAAATTAATCTCTAAGCGCTTTACAAGGAAATACAAGGCACAAACAGTTGAGGGTCTTAGAAAGTCTGCTACAGTGGCTCACATATATTTGAATAACCAAGAAATGCCTTCAGTGCACGAAAGAGACAGACCACAACACTGGGATCGCTACACTGCTCTTCTCGATAAGTGCGTGGGTTCTTTGAAGTCCCCCAATAGAGTGTCAAGAGACTGGACCTACGGTTTAACGTCCTTATGCGAGAAGATGCGAAGGTCTAACCATTTGCAGATGTTAGAACAAAGGCAGCATCTTCTCCCCAATTATTTTAAGACCCTGAGTGTTGGTCTGGCCAGGATTTAAACCTGAGCCTCCCGTTCGATAGACTGGCACCATACCAACTACTGTAGGCTAACCAGGTAGCGGTACTCCTAATCTGCCTGTCGGTAATGCAAATGTATGGTGATATCTGGACGTGTTTGTCTGTTAGACCCTGTGGAGGCAGTTTGATATGAGATCCAGATTTTATTAACTTGATTATTGAAGTTGCTCAAATTCATTTGTTATACCATGAAAAGTCCTTAAATTTTTGTTTTGTGGTTTTCAGAAGAACCCTGTGTGATGTTCTTTGATAATTTTGTGTTGTATAAATTTAAGAACTGTTGAAATTTAAATGTTTTGCTTTACTGGTTTATATTTTTTAATTTTTTTTTTGTCAATCTACTTGCATCAAACTTAAGCTTGTTTAGTAATCTCCTTTTAATGGGAAATCTATACAGAAATTTATAGGTATTAAAAATGGTAACTTTCAAACTCATCTGCTTTTTTTTACTGAGTTTTTGATGGTTTTTTCTTGTCATTTTGCTTGGATGGAGAGCAATACTGCTTTTGCTACAGGATTAGTCAAGTGCATGACACAAGATCACCTGCCCTCTGTCTTTATCCTATGGTTGTAAATATTTAAAAATATCTGTACTAATTTATTCTATCGTCAACCACTAGTAAACACCACATTTATAATAAATTACATTATCAGGGTATTCCTTTTCAAATGAAGTAGCAGTAGATGAATTTTGAACAGGCGGTGAAGTTGGGTGTGGTAGCGCCTTTGCTAAGCGCCAAACGTGCAAGCTTCTAGAGGGGTCCCAGGGCATGTCCCCTGGAAACTTTTTAAAATTTAAGTACTCCGAGATGCAATCTGGTGCATTCTGAGCATCTAAATTTGGCATCTACTATGATGCTAAGTGTGCAAGAAATGTTGGAATAAATGCAGGTTTTTGCCTTTTGTGGGTGAAGACTTGACAAAAACTGAGACTGAAGTGGGACTCAGCTGGGCTGCAACTGTAACTTCATTAAAACTGTTGGTTAGGACAGTATATTTGTTTGTTATACATGCATTTCTGTTCATCAACACTGTTGACATAACATTTTCCATATTCTTGTCAGCACGGATGTTTTAGTGATAATAACAGTTGCCGGCGACGAAGCGATTCACAGACGGTGAAAATCGCCGGTCGCCAGCTGAAAAGGAAAACCCTGCATTATCATTCTGATGTGGGCTGTAGATCCTGCCAAAACATGTCAAGTTAAAACATGAAAGTTTTCAATGTTTCTTTAAAATCTACAATAATTATTGCATTTTTGATACTATTTTTATTTTTATATTTTTGTTTTGCCTTTCTAGACTGGTGATAAGCTGCTCAGTGTTCATGAACATTCAAAAGCAATCAACGATATTCAAATGTACAAGGATATGACAATGTTTGTTACAGCATCAAAAGATACGTCTGCAAAGGTAGTTATTCAGACTATAACTAAAGAAATCAAAATCCTTAATTTTAAAAGTTCTTTATATTGTTACCATATTATTAGACTAGAAATTTCCAGTGTCTGATTTAATTATCTCTGTCTTTTTACTTCAGTCTCTTTTCGTGAAACTGGAACTTTTTCTGAAATTTTTATATCATGTGGTCTACTTGATTAAATTTGATGGTGCATCGGTGTTTTTATAAAAACAGTTTGATAAATTTTTAAGTTCCTTCGTCACACTTCACTTCGATGAAGGACAACAGTCTGAAATGTCAGCATCTTTTTATTCTTCATGTGTAGAACTTAAAAATTTATCAAACAGCCTACTTTATTGATTAGCAGTCAAAGACTACATGGTCACCGGTCTTCTCTAACCATATGTTGGCTTTCTTTTACAATTAAAGTAATGTACAAATACATCCAAGAAAATGAAAAAAAATCTCTTTGACTCTAAAGCTTAGCAGTTTGCCCCTAGGTCGACAATTTGATGAAAAAATTTCACATAATTATTTTTGCATTTCCGGTATAATGAGACTGGCAATAACAGTAAATACATTTCTATTTTTTTAATCACATTTCTCCTCATGTTCACATCTAGATAGAAACTGTTGCATAAATTTTAATTTTGTGTCTCAATTTTTCAAACTACAGTTATATTTGACCAAAGGTTTAACATGACTTGTGTTATTATAATTTATCATGGTCTTGCAGATTTTCTTGCTTTTTGCACAGAAAGGGGATATTTTTATGTAATACTATTTATTTTAATAAATACCTAATATCAAACTTTTACGTGGAGATCTGAAGATTGTGCCTACAAATAAATACAATCACAGCTTAAAATTATGTTTTGAAATTGCTTTTGTGAATTCTTTATATTAATTTCAATCTGATAGTTATATCTAGATTTGGGGGTCATTTGTAATTTTTTTTCCAGTTTAGCAGTTTAAGTCTCTCTAAGTACTGTTACAGTATTAACTGAGTTCCAGTTTTTAGCACTACTATTTATACACTTGCCTTGAGTTAATTGAAACTGCTGACAGTGTTTTATTTAATGTAATTTGGAATTATAGGTTACACCTTAATTTTACATCTTTACTAAGAATGTATCTTTTGTAAGTATGATAATTTGTGGCTTTTAATATTTTTTGGCTGTCTGACTATCTTGGTGTCTTTAGCTTTTTGATACAGATTCTCTGCGGCATTTAAAAACCTACAAAACAGAAAGGCCAGTCAACTCTGCTTCATTATCGCCATTAAAAGATCATGTAAGTAAAGTATATTCACTTTCCTTTTTTTGCCAATGAGCTACCTTTTTTAATGCTATTTATCTTGGTTGTTTATGTTAAAATTTAAGTCAGTTGACAGTTTCTTACTTTTGAGTATAGTAAAGGATACCACATTGGTGCATATCAGGCCTTTCTCTGAAGAAAATAGCAGGCGTACTAACAATCGCACGCCTAAACTTTCCTAGGCGTGTGATGGCGTGGGATAGATATTTTGAAGTCCATATGGTTTATTTTACAGCTCAGTTACTTTTAAAGACCTTTTAATTACCTTTTAATGCAAAGTTTATTCGTGAATTGACCCAAAGTTTTAGGTAAAAATCACAATGTATTACCCGCAGCAACAAATAATTACTGAAAAATTAACGCATTACCCGCAGGTAAATTTAAGATCGAGGTGTGTGATTAAACGCACGCCTAGTGTTCTTTAGGCGTGTGCCAAGGCTTGCGTGTGCAATCGCATGCCTCTCAGTGAAAGGCCTGCATATATTTGTGCATTTGAAGCGATTAAAAAAGAAAGTATAGCTTAAATCATTTTTGTTTTTCAAAACGAAACTACGTTCAGTATATACTCAGTAATTAAATTCATTTTTTAAAAAAATGTCCTAATTTTGAACTTTAGGTCATACTTGGTGGTGGACAAGAAGCAATGGATGTTACAACTACTTCAACAAGAATAGGAAAATTTGATGCTAGATTCATTCATGTGGTGTTTGAGGAGGAAGTTGGTCGAGTAAAAGGACATTTTGGACCAATTAATAGCTGTGCATTTCACCCAGATGGCAGAAGGTATGATAACTGTAAATGGGTTTTAATTAAATGATATTTTGGGTTTTTATAAAAATCATTATCAAATTCAAACTTTTGGTTAGGGCTCGAAGGATAGGGAAAACTTTAGGAAGATTTTCATTTAGTAAGATCTACTGTAAGGTCGGCGGCGTGGTTGGCACAGTTAGTAAGATCTTTGCCTTCCAACCACAAGGTTCCAGGTTCAATTCCTCAGCTCTGCCAAAATTTGAACATTTGTGTGGCTTTCTTTACCACAAAAGTTTAACCAGCTTTCCATCTGTACACAAGGTCGGTAAAACTAAATGAGAACCAGCTTCGGCTGGGAGCAAACCTGTGATGAATTAGTCTCCGTGGGAGTTGAGGACTTTCATCCACTTTATTTTTAACACTACAGAAACTGGAGATAAGCACTGGCTCATTATAGAATTTAGGTAGCTTTTAGCTACTGTAAGGTACAGTACTAAGTTGATTTGACACAAAATGGTCTTTAAGATATAGTTTATAATGATAGAAAATGATGAAGACCAATTGACAACATGTAAGAAATGTCAATATAATGTATGCTGTACGCTATGTATTTCAATAAGAAATCGTGATTAAATTATAATTACCAAAATAAATAAACTTTTGAAAATATTTTTTAATGCTTTAGCTAGTAATTTAACGAGCTTTGACTACGAGGTGAAATTTAATAAAAATACAGCTGCTAAAAGATTACAGATTTATTCAAAGTTTCTCCTTTTTGTAAATAAATGTCATCAGCCAGTGAATGTTTTAATATTGTGATCTTTTAGAATTTTTCTGAGTTAAATTTAGCTGGTATTAAAAAAAAAATTGTTCTTAATTTTGGTCTGAAAAGACTTAACTTCTATATTTATCTTGTTTCTGTACCTACAGTTACAGCAGTGGCGGGGAAGATGGATATGTCAGAGTTCATGTATTCGATCCCACATATTATGATATTGATTTTGAATACTAGGTCAAATAAAATCTTGTTTTCTGTCACATATCAGTACTCATCAGTATTCATTTTGTTATTATTTATATACTATGTAACAAACCAACATCAAGAACTGTAAGTAAATTTAATATGAGTGTTGAATCATTGGTTATGAGTCGATAGAAATAAATTATGGTAACCATAATTTCTCTATTAAGCCCCCCCTCTATGATAAGCCCACACCCCCCCCTTTTTGAAGCCAGAAATATAGTAAGCCCCTCCTCTCTGTTAAGCTCCCCCCTCCCTATTATAAAAACTGAAAATTGTCACTTTTCTCATGTGTGCAGAAGATGGATGAATGAAAGAAATTGTGAGTCACACCAATGATATTCTGTTGAATTTATTAAGCCCTCCCTCTCTAATAACCCCCCCCCCCCTCTCTAAGGTGCTTGCAAACAATAAGCCCTCCTGAGGGTTTAATAGAGAAAATATGGTACATTAAAAGCTAATAAAAGTTTTCCTAAAGGGGAAAAGGAAAGGAGAGGGGGGGGGGAGGGGGTTACTCATCCAAATTTTTAGGGAGGGATGTACAAACCGCTTCAAGTCGTTTCGCTACGAGGAAGTTTTGCTACCAAGGACCCCAAGTTGTTTTGCCACTAAGATGTTTTATTGTTTGTGTTTGTGTTTCTTTGATTACTTTCAAAATGATTGCTAAAGTATGTTAATAATGTTTATTTTAGTGAATTGTAGAATATATAATTATATATTAATTTACGTTCGAAAAAAAAACGACCCGATAAATTTTTGTGAATTTTATTCTCGATCGGGTTTTGACTGGTCGAAGCCTTCCGCAAACCGTTTTTTACGATTGAAAGTTAAAGATAAAAAAATTTGTGATGATGTTTGATTAGTTTTCAGGCCCGAAAAAGAATATTTTTTGGTAAGGAAACGATTCGGGCTTTGGTGGCGAAAGTTCCTGGTGGTGAAATGACCTGACACCTGTAGAAACAACCTATTTTTATCCCATCTCCAGACAAGATCTTTCGCATGCACGACAGCAAAACCTAGATAAACTTATATAAAATGGAAAAATAACTGTGTAATAAAGTAAAATTTTCAGCAATGGAAAAATCACACTGATTCTTGGTTTAAAGTGTTTTGGCACTAAAAATTGAAGGAATAGGGCAGTTATCGGTAGTCTATATACACTTTTTATTAAGAACCAGTAAAATTTTGCCCAGGCTCAATGTTCTTATTTTTTTCAACAATTTGAGGCTCAAAATGTT
>JAOEHV020305786.1:0-11703 GCA_025447995.2 Isaurus tuberculatus | reverse complement strand
TAAATGAGTACCAGCTTCGGCTGGGAGCTGAACTGCGATGGGTTAGTGCCCCGTCCAGGGGAAGTCAGAGACTCTCACCCGCTTAACACTACAGAAACCGGAGATAAGCGCCGGCCCCATGGGCCACTAGGCTCGTATAAGGATTTAACTTAGAACGCTTTATTTAAACAACTCACGACTGAGTTTTTGATGATCCTCGCCGTTAATAGTGTAAGGAGATGACGTCTCGTGCAGCTATGAGAAAAAGCTAGCACTTGAAAGTTTCGACTTTGTTTTGTTTAAATAGTAAGCATTCCACCTATAGTATGTTACTAATGCCAGAAAGCGCAAAATCCACGCTATTTCTTTGAGTGATGGACATAGATTTAAACATGGTGTAAGGTTGTTTAAAAACAAACTTTGGGTAAACATTATCTACCTTTCAGATTTTGTATCCCCTACACGATGTAAGAGCCAAACTTTGATGATTTTTTCTGTTTCGTACGTGTAAGAAAGTTCTTAAAAGTTCTAGATTTTATTTTTTCAGTTTTAAAGTATAAAAAACCTTTCAATTTAGACCAATTCCTTGATTTCGCAGTTTAACAAGGGCCAAAGTTGCCCATTTCCTTAGTTCTTATCACGATTACCCTAAAAATAGTCCAACATTTTTCATATATTCTATCAAATTCCTTTCTGCCTGATAAAACCGGAATAGGGATAGTGAAAAAAAAGGTAATTTTGTTTTTGCAAAGTTGCAAACGAGCATCTTGCCATCTAGCCAAAAGTTCCTTGAATTTTGCATTAACATCCTTGAAAAAAAAGCTGAAGTCCTTGAAAGTCCTTGAATTGATTTCTAGAAAAGCTGCAAGAACCTTTCGTACCGTTGTTTAAACTAGTTTGGCTGGGTGTAAGAATCAAACTATATGCTCAAACAGAAGGATGGCAAAGGGGTCTTAATGTTATGATGCAATCACGCTTGGTGTCAAGTAGCTTTTTACTTAGCATTGTCTTCTGTTTTCTAGCGATGTTGGTGTTTAAACTTCTGTTCCTGACACCTTATTACTGTAATAAAAAGGTCTTAATTAATTGAAGCTGAAAAATAGCCACTTAGGAAAAAACATTAACAAGGGTGAATAAAAGGTATCGTTGTATAGTTCATCATATCGTGTTGTATTTATATTATATTGTAATGTGTTTTAATGTATAATATGTTACATACGGTTACTTAATTAACACATGAAATTTACCTCCTAGGACAAACATGATTCACACCATTCTCACCGAGTATCAACGTCACAAATAAACGTGAGTCTCGCTATAGCTAATATTTGGTGCTTGTTAAAACATTTTAGAATTCCTTTTCCTCGGTCCTGATTAAGACGGGAGTAGGGATGTAAACAAACACGATTTACACATTCTCACTGAGTAAAACAAATAATCCGAACAAGGAGAGAATTGCAGAAACGTTTCAAAAAGCAAGCGTAAATCAGGGGTCATTGGAACCCTTGTATTTATATTCATTGCCCAGTGTGTTAGCTGCTAACACAAGGTCCTGAAAACCAGTCCGACTTTATCAAGTTTTTCTGTCGAACTCCTTCTGCCTGATCTTACAGAGTATTTTGCTTTTCTGGCTATGTGACAGGCCATTAGCAACAAAGAACAAAGTTTTATCATTTTATCAGCTCTCGTGTAGTGCGAAAAACCCTTGAATTTGATCACCATGTTCCTTGGAAAAGAATCAGAAAATCTCCTTGAAAGAAAGTACATGAAAAAACTTCATGGTTAAGAAAGAACCCTGGTAATTACGGATCCATTGCAGTAAATGATTACTTGTTCTTTATCTTCTGATCAACTGTTCGACGACTGTTTTACTTCATTCAAGTGATCACAGGGACGATGTTTTTTGAAAGAGAAGGTCGCTTGTAATAGTTGTCGACGTACAGTATACCCTTAGCATGTTCCTGACAAACTTCTTTTTCTTCTAGAAGCAATAAAAGAAAAAAGCTTTTTTTTTTACCTGTAGATTGTCTACGTCACAAGTTGCGCAGTCATCATTTTTGCATCAATTCATTTGGTCAAAGAATGCATACAGCTCTATCGAATGGTAAGCAAACCGCCATTAATATTTATGATTAAGCTTTACATAATTCCTTAACACAAATCCATGATTTGCTAGAAAACGGGAACGTTTATTTGATGTCCGATCCCTGATCGAAAGTTTTGCAACAAAATACAAGAAGGAGGTCTAGCTTTTGCTCCAACATATGCAAATCGTTCGTTAGGGATTCAGGTTGGCCTAGTGGTTATCACTCATGCCTCCCACCACTACGGACCCGAGTTCGAATCCTGGGGTTCGTATGTGGGCTGAGATTTGTCGATCTCAATCTGACTCCGAGCGAGGGTTTTTCTCCGCGGGATCTCCGGTTTTCCTCCCTCCTTAGATTTGACTTTCAAGCCAAAATCTGTGCCGTCGACCGCTTAAACATTAGCCTCTGGCTAGGGAGATTTGGCAACCACTCCCTGCGTCTAAAGACGTTAAATAAAGTATTTATTTGTCGTTCAAGATACGTGCTTCGTTGGTGGAGCTTTTAACTGTTGCACCTTGATCCTCAGTCGGAAAATTTAAAAAAACCTTCAATTGCAAAAAGATTGAACAGTAATTTGAAATTTAAAGTTGTGGTGTATTATCACTAAAGGCTGGTTTCCATAGAGTCTCATCTGTCACCGAGTTCACAAAGAACGGTCAAAACTATATGGAAAAGCATCATAAAACAGCCCCATACGACAAATATGATAGATTTGGTTTTATCACATACGACAGATAAAAACCGCTTTGGAATTTTAGTACAACTATGCCAGTTACATAAGACACTTAGAACAGATAAGGCAAATTATAAACAACAGTGCCCTTCTTTTTTTTTTCATCACGACTGCGGAGATAGAAATCGTGCTTTAATGTCGAAAAAATTCATAGTTCTTAGTGCAATTGCAATAAGATTTCTAAGGACAACGAAAACTCTTTTTGGGGAGTTGTTTTTACGTTCTTATTTCATTAATTGTTTGCTTATATACATTTATTTGTAAAATTTACGTTTATGGTACTCTTTTTTTTAAATACAGCGAGTGAAATATTTTACCGAAGTTTCAAACTATTTGGAATGGACTATCTACGTTACAGCCTTAATTTATGTTATTCCGCCTGACCTATGCAAGGACCATTTTAAGCCAGAAGTGGTTTCGTTTTCCCTTTTCTTTGGCTGGCTTAACCTTGTGTTGTACTTCCGAAGGTACCTATTCCCTTTATTTGTTTATTTTACGTTTTTTTTGTTTTAATTTTAATTTTGCTCTACGTTAATTAGCCAAGGTTTTTTTGTTGATTATTTGCTCGACGTTAACAAGCCTTAGCAAACATTTCATATTAAAGGGCAAGTGTCACTTGTTTTTTTAAATGCTTTTTTGGGGTCTTATCAAACAATTAATCAATAACCACCGCCTAGTTAGCCTAGTTGGTAAGGTGCCGGGGTTCGATTCCCGTCCGGACCCTCACTCAGGGTCTTAAAATAACTGAGAAGAAGGAGCTGCCTTTGCTGTAATATCTGAAGATGGTTAGACCTTCGCGTCTTGTCGGATAAGGACGTTAAACCGTAAGCCCTCGGAGACCTTCTCGCATGGGTTGCCCGTTCAAGGCCCTCCGTCCACCTATAAGAGTGGTAAAATTCTAAAACAAAACAAAACAAAACATTTAATTGAGAATTATGTACAAATTGATTATGCAGTTCTTGCGTTTCAATGAATTCCAAAAGTCAGATTCATGGTTGACAAAAGAACTTTTATCACTGCCTATTCTACTAACTGGCGTGTTTGACTTCATAACCTTACCCACGTGTGACGTCATAAAACGTGTCTTTTCTTTAAGGTTCCGTGACGAAATGAACTTTTACTTTTACTTGACACAAGCCCATTATTGAGACATCTTTATTTCTGTCATAGGTTGTCGTTTCACGGAAAATACGTCATCATGTTATTCACAATGTTTAAAACCCTTTTACAGGTTTGTATAGCCGGTGTACATCCGTTCCCACCCCTCCCCCCCTGCGTGGGATTTTCCCCAAATTTTTCCCGCAGGGGGGAGGGGGAGGGGTGGGAACGGATGTACACAGGCAAAGGTTTGTATGTAGTTGACTCTTTCAGATATTGCATAGTGAGAAGAAATGTTAGAGATTCAAAACTAGGGAATAACCTAAATTAAAAATTTTCTCTGTCACGTATAGTTGGAGTAAATCACTACTTCTCATTATTAACTCAAGTTCAACTCTGTGGTGACTAAAACAGGATTATCTGATTAGCTACCGCAAGGGTGAAGAGGCAGATGCCTCCCTCCCCGAAAATTTTTATAGAAAAAAAAAGGAAAAAATAAAAGTATATGGTTTTCTTCTTTTTACCGTAGTACTTTTACTTTTAGGTACAAAACGTTGATAAGTCCAGTTAACAACTGTACGTAGGTTTTTCACACGGCTTCGCTTAAGGGAAATTTGGGCAGAACTTGTATAATTCAATTTTGATGTGTTTGTTCCTTTTCACATTAAAAAAAAAACAATATTAAATGTATCATTATAGTATTAGTAATTTAATTTGGAAAGTAGCTTCAAAATACAAAAACGTATTTTTAGCGATCCGCTTGACTTCTGAATTTTCCAACTTTCAAAACCCTCAAGCAGTATACTTTCATCAGAACAACTCATTTTTAGCTGACCTTTGTTCAATAATCAGAAACCACTAACAAGACTTTCTATGTTAGGTTGGAATACTCTTTCTGCTCTTCATCATTGCGTTCGGGACAACATTCTACATTTTGATGGAGAAATATGTAAGTATAGTCAATTGACACTGCGTTTTTAGGGTCTTATTGGCTGGCTTAGTCTCGGTTTTCAAAATTTTTATCTCTCAAGTAGTGCACTAAAGAATCTATTTTGTATTCTGATAGGATACATATTAAACAATTTGTCTTTTTTTTAAAAAACAAAGCACATTTTCATTTCTGTCCAACACTTGGTCTCACTGCTTCCAAATCCATGGTCCTTTAAGTCATTGGGTAACCGGTTGCTCTTAGTGTTGCCATTGACCACTCTGCAAAATGAAACTAAAATATAATAAATTAAAAAGTCAACACGACGTGTATGAAAATTAACAAAATACTATATTTCAGCTAGCCAAGCCAGCCTTTTTCAGGTTTTCCAAGTTCAAACTTGAAGAAGGCTGGTTTGGCTAGCTGAAATATAGTATTTTGTTAAATTTTATATACGTCGTGTTGGTTTTTTAACTTATTGTGTTTTAGTTTTACTACTATCGTCAACCAGAGTTTAAACTCCGACGTAAGTGGTTTACATTATTGTGTGGTTATTTTTTAAAACTATAAAATAAATCTATAAAATAAACGAGTTTTTAGACGAAAAATACTTTAGGCTGTCGTACAAAATTGAAAGAGACCCCGAGGATAGTTTCTCCGTGCACTCTGGATTTCCCTCCTTGGCAAATTAGTTTTTAGGCCAAGATCTGACCTTTCTTCCCAATTAGTTTACTGACTTTAGTCATATACATAGAAGCATCGAAACGTAAATAAAGTTACTGATATTATTAATATTCTTGTTATCATCATCGTCATCGTCATTATCATTATCGTTATCATTATTAATTTTATTATGATTATGATTATCATTATTGATGATGATGATGATGATGATGATGATGATGATGATGATGATGATGGTGATGATTCCTTTTATTCTTATATTGGTTAATCTGACCCGGCAAAACAAACATTGTTAGACGTAAGTGAAAGCTTGATTTCGTTTTCAAAATTGAGATTGAACTTTGAAATTCTTTAAAAAAAACAATTGCCAAAAGTTAATACATTCCATTTAAGGCCTTGTTTACTTCGGTGACGGGTTTGCCGGTTAGTTGAGTTACTCGCCCAGGCGGGAGAAAAAGTCGCGATCCTGTGAACTTAGTCAGGAGGGTTAAAAATGGTGCTTGCATGTCGTGCGTTGCTGTTTTTGAACTAGTGGGAAGGGGTCCTTGAAAAATTCTTATATAGTTTGAGCAACGAGGACAGTAATGGATATGAGAACGGCAGATAAAGAAAAACAAAAGGCTTTATCTCTATAAATACAATACTTTGTTTAACACCGTGAAAAGCTCACTTTTGGAGTTCTGTTTACAATGTGAAGGTCACACTGCTAACAACTTGCATGCAACCTTTCCTCCAATCAAAATTTTACCTTTTACCTTTTCTACCCGCAAATCTCATTAAAAATCGAAACAAGGTTTAATTAATGGTTAAAAGAAGAGACATAAGACTAGTACTCATTTACCGACCTCGTAAGGATGGAAAGCTGAGTAAGCTTTGGCGGAAAAGAAGGCCACACAAATGTTCAATTTTCGGTACAGCCGAGGAATCAACCTGGGACCTTGTGGTTGGAAGGCATAGATCTTACCAACTGCGCCAACCACGCCGCCATAGGCTTTCTAATGAACGGTTTTGTTTAGCAATCTTTTCTTGTTCAAAGCTTGATACTCTGTATTCGTTTTGGAAGCATGAAAAATTCCCTGTTCATTACATTTAACCCAAAATATTCCGTATTCCATAGAATTTGATGTCCATATTCAATATTCAACTTCTACATCCGAAAATGTAATGCTTGCTTGTTCCCTAAAAAAGCTTGTGACTGATATTAATCTTCACCTTGTTTATACGTCTTTCTATACAGCCTGCATACAACTCGTTCCAAGAGTCAATGATGAAAGTCTTTATAATGACACTGGGAGAGCTAAACTATGAGCCGATATTCATCGATAGACATATGCATTATACAACTTCCATGAACATTTTGTTCGTTTTGTTTTGTCTTGGTATGCCAATCATCCTGATGAACATGCTGGTAAGGTTATAGTTTATTTTACGAGCAACTTATTTGAACAATGAAAAAAAAAGAAAATTAAGAATAAGCCCAGCCCCGCGATTAAAATAGCTACGATAAATTCTCTGCAAGCCTATTGTTCCATGGTGAGGCGCGTACCACTGATTTCTGTTGTGTTGAGCGGATAAGAGTCTCTGACTTCCCACCAGAAGGGCGAAAAACCATCGCAGGCTAGCTCACAGTAGAAGCTGGTACTCACTTAAGCCTGGTTTCCATATAACCGTAAGCACCGCAGATTGTATCGCAGATCGTGTTACGGTTGTGTCTGCGGCAAGCCTTCGGTAGTGCAGAATTTTATGAAAACATTTGGTTCCGGCGACTGCGATGTTCTGCGGCGCAGGACCTGCGGTGCCAAGAAAATTGAAAATTGTTCAACTTTTCCGGAAGTTACGGCTGCGATGCCTACGATTGCTTGCCGCAGCACGATCTGTGGTACTATGTGCAGTGCTTACGGTTACATAGAAACCAGGCTTTACCGATTGAAAGCTGAGCCAGTTTAGGCGGAAAAGAAGGTCACACAATGTGCAAGTCTTGGAAGAGTCGGGTTTCGAACCTGGAGCCTTACGGTTCGAAGGGAGAAATTTTACTAATTGCGTCAAGGCCGCCGTCGAATTTAAGCTAGGTAAAGTACACCTGATTTAGGTTTTCTAATAAAAGGATATAGAAAATCTAATTAGATTAAACTTCAATTGTGTTCAATAAAAAAATAATTGAATAAATAGGAATTCTATTCACCACAGAACTTTCTTTTCGCAAAAAACATTGATTCGCAGTCACGTCACGTGTATATAAAATGTGTCGCAGAGAGGCATAAGATATAAGGCAAACCTATATCTATACAGATCTTTTAATTGTGTTAACACACCTTACATCTAAAATTAATATGAAGTTTCTTTGACCGTTTTAAAACTTTCTCAGATCGGCCTCGCTGTTGGTGACATTGACAAAATCCAGCAAAACGCTGTTATGGAGCGATATGTAATGCAGGTACAACTTTTCCGACCAATCTTGTTAGAATAATTACGATTTTGGAATATAGACATGTATAGAGGTTTCTTTTTACATTCACGTAAGATTTTAGCTAACCTTAAGGCAAAGGGACAATTCCTTAAAGACTTGTATTTGACCAGAATTCACTGGGAACTGACTTTCTTAAACTCATTAATAATTCATCAAGTTAAAACAAAAGAAATCATAACCGTGACTATGGTTTGGAATTGTGATCTTAATTAGCATATAGTTTCACGTTTTTGATTCTCGGATTGCTCCTTAGTTTTAGCTTTGTATACTTTTACCCACCTACTTACTGGTAACCTACAGTACCATCATTTGTTTTCGGTCTTTTGTTCCGACTTCCTGCTTATGTTTCAAGCCATCATAACTATATATTTATAACTACATACTTGGCTAAAATGTTAGTTTACACTGATCCAATGGGAAAAATATAATGTGTATGTTTTTTTAGGTTGAGTTGCTCCTGGAAATAGAGGAATCCCTGCCCCAGTGGATTCTGAGGAGGATGCAAGTGGATCGCTTTGAAGAGTTTCCAAACCAGAGCCCTTCTTTTAGCACCAAGGTAGGGAACACGTTATATTCAAGTACATCAGTTTTAAAAACCATCATAATTATTTAAAGACGTATAATGGAGCCCTGAATTCACAACACCAGGGTTTTGCCCCTGAACCTAACTACGCATGCACACATTACTCTTAAACTCTACAGCTATTGGCTGCTTTTTCTCCCTTTTTGGGCTCATCAGCATGGCTTAGCCCACAGCGGTTGAGAAACAAAAGTTTTGTCAATCATTGTATCACTTCAAGGGCAAGATCTAAAAGCTGCTTTAAGCCGAGCTTTATAATTAATGCTATAGGAGCTGCGAGTAGAACTGCCAAACAGTGTTTAAGCGATCTCTGCTGGCCGGAAGGGTCGAACTCTTCAAACAGTTACAAAACAAAAAGTGAAAACTTGGCGTTGTGTAAACCAGGGCTATTTTTATGTTTGAAACAGTTAAGGCAGCTATTTGTAATTATTTAAAAAGCTCTGTGTAAATCCAAAACTGATTTTCATGTTTTTTTAAAATGATATAGTCAATTTCTTTTTCTATGATGTTAAAAATATCCAGGTATACGAAAAAGCAGTTGGGTTCGGCAATCCAAACAGAGATGAAGATGCCGAGAGAACTTTACCTCCCCACATTGCTCAGATGAAGGAAAAGATAGAAGAACAAGAGGAGAAGTAAGTGATGCCACGAGCAAAGCTTAAGCATAGTAAAGGCGGGGACAATTAATAATATGAAAAATTAATGCTTGTGAATTGTACCTAGAAAGGTTATCAGAAGCGTATATAGCACGTGACTACTGGTAACCCTGATTTTCAGCCAAAGACAGCTATTTTTGTCTTAGACTTAGCCAGCATGGAAAAAAAGCCAAAACAACTGTCCACGATTCCAAACTTAGGCCCGCTAATTTTATAGTATATTTAAAGGTTAATGTCCCGCGCTATCAGCGTGGTCTTTCCGCCAAATTTAGTGGCAGCAACTACTACGCTATGTACAATCGAATTTTTATTCTCGAAGAGAAAGAGAAAAAAAAAAGGAAGGAGGAGGGGAGGAAGACGGGGGGGGGGGGGGGGGGAATTTGGAATTACCAGTTAAACTTTTAAAACTATACGCTGTGAAAAAAATATCATTCCTTTGTATGTTCTTTTTGAAAATCCCAAGATTTTTTCTTTTTAATGGAGGAGACCTAGTCCATGCATGTGGCGGCGGATCTATTATGTTTATAAGTCAATATATGATCTTTATTGGTCATTTTTGAAGTTAAAGTTGGTCATAAAAGAGTGAAATGCTGTCAAAGGGAAACAAAAAAGTATTTAAAAGTGCTAAAAAATCGAAATAAACGCGTTCGAGATAGTGACGTATAGATGCTTGCAAAACCGGAGGTTTTTGGACACACTCTTGGTTGCAACATATTATAAGCTGACGTTTCGAGCGTTAGCCTTGCAGCAGAGGAACTCAGATTTCGCCCTCGTTAGCAAGTACGTGTTTCTCGGACGAAGGTCTAGGCTAAAAATGTCAGCTTCCTACTCTACTTACGGCAACGATTAAACATTTCTACCTAAAGTAGATTAAGGTGGCTCTATATAGTATTTTACAAAGCTATTGATATAACATATGCATAAATAATTTCTCCCTTGCCAAATGTTTATCACATAACACTCGGTAGAAGGGCAATAATAAAAACCTACAGCCTTAGACTACGTATGGAAGACTTTTTTACAACCTTAATTCTTCAAGTTACGGTACTGCGCAGGCCATTCGTATCCATGCTTCGCGCGCAAAAAAAGCTATATAGAGCCACCTTAAATCACATGTTTTGCTTGCAATTAACATATTTGTTTGCTATTTATTTTCAGGATCAACGAAATTCACGTTCTCTTAAAGAAACAACACCAGATGTTAAAGGTGCTGAGTAGACGCGAGGGCTTCAGCGAAGGAAGTATTGGAGGAAACAATAGAAAGGGACTTATGAATTGGTTCTTTAGGAAGGGAAATACTTGACTTATCATTGAATCTTAGATAAAACATTTTTATATTGAAACATTTTTATTTATTTTATGTTCTGTTGAATAGATAATACCAGTAAAATCTAGTGTAGTAGGAAATTTACTTGATTTTATTACTAAATTGGATTTAAATGCGAATGAATCTTTCCTTCATCATTTCCAGTTATATTAAGTTCTTCTGTTTCCTTTCTTTCACTATCTTTATCTGCCTTTTTGTTATTCATACCCTACCTCTGTTCGACATTTCGGAAACTTAAGGTCTCTCCTCATCTAAGGGGAGTGTCACATATCGATTTTACCCACAAGAAACGTCTTATGTACGTTGGGGGGTGGGGGAGGTTGACGGCTGTGACGTTTATCCGGAAAGCCATGTGGAAGAAATCGATAGTTTGTTAAAAAAAATTAAACGCCTTAACATTTGATTTCTTTTGTACGTTTGCAATATTACGTTTAGTTAATAGGATCGATTGCTAAAGAGCAAATACTGAACATAAACATATGAAAGGACTCGCCCTAAGTTTTGAGCCTACATATTAAGTATTCCTATATTTGTATCATAATCCAAAGTTACTTCAGTGAACATGAACTCATCAAGGCGTTTCAGACAAATAATCGTAAGACTTGCTCAGTATTAAAGATGATATTTTGTTTAAAAATAAAACTATAAATCATCGATTTTTCTACGTAACGTTTCTGATGGGGGAAGGGGGGGGGGGTTCTCGAGAGAAACGTACTTATGACGTTTCTTGTTGGTAAAATCGATATTTGACGCTTTCCTAAAGCACGTGACTTCATTAACTGTAGCTTGAAATATTTTACCATTGCCGTAAGTAGAGTAGGAAGCTGACGTTTTGAACGTTTAGCCCTTTGCCGGAAAAACGAATAACACTGTGATCAGTTTTCATCTTTGAGCATCCTGCCACTTACTAATAACTTCGCGGCGACCAAAAAGAAAACAAAAATTCTCAAAAATACTGATTACTGAAACAAAAAACTTTTTGTCGAGGTTGAAATGAGAGGCTCATGGTTCATAATGTCTGTTTAATTTGCTAAGCATGTGCCATCCATCTTTATTTTTTTCTTTGAAAAAGCACTTGATCTAAGGACCTGTTCATATGAGGTGGGATATCCCGGTTAGGTGGGATAGCTTGACTTGCCGAGGTGACTTTCATGTCCATTTCAT
>JAOEHV020305684.1:0-11707 GCA_025447995.2 Isaurus tuberculatus | reverse complement strand
GCTCAGACAAGGCTTTGTCTTTCGGCCATAGATGCCAAACCATCTTTGATACATGCGACCGTTTTACAACTCTTTCTGGATACCTCTGGTTGTTATCACAACCACCGACACAGCAACGATTTTTTTTAGTTATTCTGCTACACTGGTTAGCCTAAAAAAATCGCTTTCCAAAAACAAATCGCCAAAAATTTACATTTTAAACAGCACAAAACACCTACTCGAATACAAAAGAATACTATAGATATGGCCACGCTCGCCCCAGGAGTTTGCCCCCTCTGCAATATGGCGCAGATAATTGTGAAGTCGTCTATTGCATAACGTCTAGTGACAGAGTCTGTGTAGTTTAATACCAAACTTGTTTTTTTTTTCTAAATCATGATCATTGTTTATTAATTTTACCTAATTTGCTAGTACCAGGCAGAATCTACAGAAACTGAGTGGTGTTCTGGCAGGTAGACATGGACTATTCTTGAGGAAAAGGAACAAGATATACATTAAGAGTTGTATTTAACTGGTATTATTTAACTGCTAGGAAACCTTGTAACTGACACTTGAAAAGTCTGCTCCTTACACTATTTTTGCCAAGAATCATAAAAATTTCAACTTTGAATTGTTTAAACTCTGTGTTGTATCTACTTACCACCTTCGGTATCTTTTGTAAAACTATTTATTATATCTAGACACTGATGAAATACCAGGATTTCTCCAGTGACAAAATTTTGGTATCCAGTGAAGATACTTTTTTATCTTTCATAGTGTGAAAAATTATATCACAGAACTGTCATGACAACTTCAAAGTAGCAAATAGTTAGTCCTTTTTTTAATAAAAAAAGTTTTTGGTTTTTTTTAAATTTTTTATTATTTTTATTTTTATTTTTTTATTGTTGTCTTGGTATTTTATTGGTGTCTATATAATAAACAGAATAATGCATGTCTGCTTGTGAATACAAATTTAATCTTCTTGTTTTCAAGTTGATATCGACTTGAACACAAGAAGATAAAATTCATATCCATGTGCAGGCATGTAATATTCCCTATTTAACAAGCACAAATAATGTATGTTTCTGTGTAACAGTTTAAATGATTGCATTGTTTTTATTTAGCTTCCCACAGAACGTTTTGAAGGTGTTATTGTTGCTAAGGTAAGCATTAAGTATTATGTTGGATATTTATGGTGAAAACATTTTATAAGATTATGATTTTGATAAGATAAGATAAGTTAAGAACTTTAATAGAATCATCCTCAAAAGGCTTTTCAGACACTATTTACATTGACATAAATACAAATTAAAAACTAAAATTACTTTAGTTATGAATAATAAATATAAGAATATGAGAATTCATAAAAACTTATGAAAAGACTTGCTCTGAAAGTTTCCTTTTTGTAATTTGCTTGAAAGACTGCAAGGAAATGCATTGCTTTATGTCATTATCTAAATAATTTATTGTTCCAAATACTAGTTCCTCTATAGCTGATCCATGGTATTTCAATCTGTTGCTCCTATTTGTTTCAGTTACCACCATCATCAACTGCTCTTCCAAGAGAAAAACCTGTGAGTATTTATTTTAAACAGAGTCCACCATTTTTTAATTGTATTTTAACCCTTTAAGCCCCAAACACGACAAATAGCGTGTTGGCAAATTCTCCCAACTGAGTTCCATACTTTCTATAGAAGTAGTTTGGGAGAATTTCACTTTTCAACTTCACAGGTTATTTCACTTGATCAATTCCAAGTTTCTCATTACAAATTATGCTATTTTGTTTGAGTTATGTAAGGAGAAGTTAGACGTTGATAAACTGACTGGGAATGAAAGGGTTAAAGCTATTCCAATTTACTGCAGCTATGAAAGCAAAACAACATTATTTTGTTCTTAAAACAATCTTGCATCCTGTGACATTTCTTTGAGCGTAGTCATTGAGCAGCTCACTAGATTATCAATTAAGTATACATAAAGTGATTAAAGATTGTACATAAAATATGCTAATGCTCAACAGGTCCCTAAACCAAAACCACCAACAAAATGGGAGGAGTTTGCCAAGGCTAAGGTTAGTAAATAAATATTTTTGAACATTAATTTATTTTCGATAGCAATGAATGTTGTTGACAATGCACTTTCTACTTCAATTTATGATCTATGATTTACGGCATTTACAAACCAAGCAACACTTATTTTTCATGCGATACCAAGCTTGGCTGTCCCAAGTTCAATCCTCACTGGATGCACTCGATCATTTTTTTTGCTCACTGAAAATTTGTCCAAAGAGACAAACACATCTTTTCTGTTTTTTTTTTCACCTTTATAGTTTAGTACTTACTCCTTCAATGTTTAAAAGAACAAGAAAGCCATACAAAAAAAATTGTCATATATTGTCACAATACTCTGCAGTACCATATTTCAGGCAGTGAGATGCCTCTGCAAAAACGAAAGATGGGGGAGAATTTTGGTGTCCTTACAGGAATGTTGAATATTTATGGATACCTGTCCAACTCCCAAAAACAACAAGTCAAAATTAGGATTGTGTTCTCTTTCATCAAATGCAATTAAATGCTAAAAATGAATTTTATTTTCTAGGGTATAAAAAAGAAGAAACGAGAACGAATGGTTTGGGATGATCAGAAAAAGGTATGATTATTTTGTACAAATTATTTAGGAGTGTTTTTGTTTGTAACTGATCCTAAAAAAAAATCCTGTTTCAAACTTATAAAGAATACTAATTTTCAGTTTTCAAAATATGCACAACCATTCACAATTAATTGAAATTGATAAGTTTATTTTGATAAAATCTTACCAATTATACCAACAGTCGATTTGTGTGGTGATTTTTGGCATTCTGTGTATTTTAAGTTATTCTGATTTCAGGGTTAAAGGAGCATTCAAAATAAGACCCATGGCAAATATTGGACATGCACCCACAACTAAAAAATTACAACTTAAAATAAGGTATAAGCATAAATATTATTGCTATTGGAAACTACTAGACCATTAGTGTTGAATAAAATCTGTTATTTAAAATGAGTCTACAATAAATATGATCAGGAAACATTTTTGATTATTAATCATAGTTAATAAAAATGTTCCCTAGGAGTATAGACCACGCTGGGGGTTCAAAAGAGCTGAGGATGAGACAAAAGACTGGTTAATAGAAATCCCCCAAAATGCAGGTAATGTTTGGATATTAATTAAAAAGTAAGCTAATGCTCCGTGGCCAATGGGTCTAGTAATTGACAGGAAACTAATCCATCACAGGTTATAGTAGCTCAAAGAAAAACTAAGTAAGAATGGACGACCGAGACACCTTAACAGAAAAGAACTCACAAAATGTTCAAAGCTAGTTAAAGCTTGAGAGTTTGAACACAGAACCTTGTTGCTGGAAAGCAGAGTTCTTACTGTCCTCACCTTCATATTGTTGTATGTTGCTAAATCTTGATCATTTTAAGTCAGGGCTCGACACTAACACTTACCCAATTTCAACAGGAAAGTAAAAATTCAATATACTCTAAAGGAAAATTATACAAAGAAGTTTGAAAATGCTTTCCCAATATGGAAACATCTTTGTAGGCATTATTTTATCTCCACTAAAATGATTTCCCCTTTAGTTTAATTTGTTATGAAAAAATCATAGTTTCTTTCATTATGCTAGCATTGGCAACCATGTTGGGTTCCTGACTGAGAGAGCAGGGGTTTTATTATGGATTTGATCAGGAGGGCATCAGGCTATGACAGCCAGGCAGGAAAAAAGCAAGGCATGAGATAGTAGCAGCACTAGGGCTTTTATAATTATGTTCTCTAAAATGTTGAAAGCAGCCGTGCAAAGTTGTGGTCACAGCCGGTCAATATGCCCGGTGCCCAGCCCTTAACCCTTTCAGCCCCAGGCAATTTGTCAATGTCTGACTTCTCCTTACATAACTCAAAGTAAATAGTATAACTGGTAATGAGAAACTTGGAATTGATCAAGTGGAATAAGCTGTGGAAGTTGAAAAGCCAAATTCTCCCAAACTGCTTATATAGAAAGTATGGAACTCAGTTGGGAGAATTTGCCAACACGTCATTTGTCGTGTTTGGGGCTTAAAGGGTTAATGAAACCCCTGAGAGAGGATTGCACAATTCAGGACACAGCTTTAAAAATGTTTTTTATCAACTATTCAACTTTTATTAGTGACTTTGTTTATTGTATTGTTAAGATTATTGACTTAGCAATGAAATATCGAGTTTTCATGGTTTTTGGAAATGTAATTTTTTGATATGGAAAGTAAAATAATAAATGTGCTTACCATGTTTAAATAAGTTAAGTGATAAGCTAATGTTAAGGCCCATAAGTTGCCCTGATCAGAATGGCACTTTATTTCTATACTCTTAAGTGATAAGCCACTAGGCTTGTAAAGTGATTATAGTTATAAATACTTTTGATTAGCTTAGCCATTAAAGGTAGTTTACTTTTCACATGGAGTTGATTGCCATTAAAAATCCATAGCAAAATAAAAATACTATTAAATTTTTATACTTAAAAAACTTGTTTTATTGCAGATCCATACAAGGACTACTTTGAAGAGAGGTTAGAAAAAAAGAAAGAGCGGGTGGCTAAAAATGAGTTCCAACGGCTCAGGAATATTGCTAAGAACAACAAAGTCAAAGGTAGTTTTAAATTAAAGGGTATTGTGCAAAAACGACGTGACTTTTGATGAAGTTCTCAATTCTCCCTACATTATCCCTAATACCTCTTCATAACTTTTGGGAGAATTTAGCATTTCATACAAAGTAACTTATGTTGTTTTTGCACTAGGCCCTTTAGTTGTTACTTTCTTCATGTACTTGATTAGAACAAAATACATGAACACATGGTGAATAGTTATATAAAAGAAATTGATTTATAGACTAAGGTTTTAAGTTTTAATTCTTGTAGAAATATTTTTTCTGTGAGCTCATCTACAAGGTAAGCTTTCTAGCATATTTAAATATTTTGTTAAACTTTAATAATTTATTAATATTATTATATGTCTTGATTATTGTTGAAATACCAAGTATTTTTTCTTGAAAAATGTTTTATCTTTGTGCGAGAAAGATTATAAACATTACTGAATGCATTAAAACGGCTCTTGTAATTATAATGTAGGTGTTGTTACCTGAAAAAAATAGTTGTTTTCAACAAAAACTCCAAGAAGTTAAATACTTTATTTAACATCTTTACACGCAGAGAGTGGTTGCCCAATCTCCCTAGCCAGAGGGTAATGTTTAAGCAGTCGACAGCACAGATTTTGGCGTGAAAGTTGATTTTATAGAGGGAGGAAAACCAGAGATCCCGAAGAAAAACCCTCAGAGTCAGATTGTTATTGACAAATCTCAGCCCGAGTTCAAATCTGGGATTTGAACTCAAGTCCGTAGTGAGGCATGAGTGATAACCACTATGCCAACCTGACTTCCCTAAAGTTTACCCAGTCTACAAATATAAATATAGAGATAAGCTGTTTAATATAAAAATTTAGGATTTATAATGATAACTATATAAATAAATGTAAGAATAATTTTTTTCTCTGGTTTAATTCCAGTCTTGAATACCGAACTAGCACCAGCATCAAAACTGTCGAAGGACCAGGTATTTTTCCTTGATGTTTGTTTTATGTTTTTAATGGTTTATGCACTTTTAACACTAATTCTTATACTATCAATAATGATGAAAATGTTATCATATTTACTACATCTTCGATATGCCAATGTACCTTCTAATCTTGAGTGTATGATGAGACATTTGACTGAAAACTACTTGGAAACCTCTCAAAGCACAAGCATAAATTAGAATTAGCAAGTCAGATTAATTTTCTGACAATTCAATAACTAAAGCTTTTTTCATTATTTTAGGTAAATAAACACTTGAATATTGCCAGAACATCTACCGCTTCTGTCGGGAAATTCCAAGATAAACTGGTGAGTTCATTTATTAGTTGAAGTATCTATTTTGGTTTTAATAATTACTCATGGTAATTGATATCTTCCATAATGTGAAAGAAAGTAGGTTAATGGCATGTTTTGTGAATAGAAGACATAGTAAGGTATCTTACTTGTATTAAAACTTACAAGTGTGGTACTCATTTTCGTGCATCTTATAGATGAGTTATTTGTACATCTTTAAATTTGCACAAGAAATTTTTCTTGTTAGATTTTAACCAGTGTTAACAGAAGCAATTAACGATTTTGTCAAGATTATTTTTATCAGCAAATAAAACCTGTCAAAACTTAAGCAAGCATTAAGCAAAATTAATGATGATAATAGAGTATAATGGAGAATTTGCATAAGACTATGAAAGTCTGTTTTCAGCTTCATCCCTCCTGCTGCTGGCAAAATTTTTTGTGCTTCTTATTTTGTTCATTTGACTGCTGAGAATTGTCCTTTGCTGTTTAGAGATTTGAAATGTTTTATTAATTTAAAAACCACAACAAAACTCTAAAGTGGAAAACTTTAATGTTAACAACAATTTACTGTTTGTAAAGTTTGAAAGGATCCTTTTTTATGTGAAGGTCTTTAAGTGCGGCACTCATGCCTGAATGTTGCCAATCGTTTATGACCATAACCTTGTTTGACGGTGTGAAGCCATAGAAGTACGACCCATTTGGCGTGAAGTGGTTCTCAAATCCACAGAAATTTTATCAGGCTGAATGATATTCACGATTTGAGATTGTACCTGCTCTGTGTACGACCAATAAAACGAATGGTTTGCATATTTAAAATTAGAGTCTCGTATTACACCTCCACTAACCCTTTCGCAGGGATTATTTTCAATGCTGTACTAAATTTCAGGCATGCACAAATTCTAGTACTACGCGAATTTTAATATGATTAAGGTATCAAGAAAGTGACCAACAAGAAAAAGAAAAAAAAAATCCACAAATGAGATGGAAGAGAAGATGAAGAAACGAAGCCACAAGATTGGATTGAAAAAATATTAAGCAGATGATTGCACAAAGTGGAGAACAGCCAAAGTCAAAAAGTGCCGATATTCCACAAATAGGACAATCCCATGACATTTGGAGGGCATATAGTTTATATGTGACCCGAGTAGCGTCATTTCGGCCAAGTGAAGCGAGGGTGCAAATGATGCTACAAGGGTCACAAATAAACTATATGCACAACAGACATCATGTGATTATCATTATCAATACACAAGGACAAATCGCACAAATCATTTAATAACAAAAAATGTCTGTGCACCATTTCTCGAATTTTTTTTTACTCCCCACTCAGTTGCTCTTTTGGTGTTTTTCACTTGAGCTTTTTGCTCATTTTCATGGTTACTGGTTGTCTAACTCCGAGGTTTGGGGCTTCTTCCATTTTAAAACAAAATCTCCACTTCAAACGTTCACCACAGAACTATAAAGTGACAAACAAAAATTTGCGCCAACTCTGGCATGGAAATGGTATCCTTGGGATCTCATTGGCCGAGTGAAGTTGTTAGGTGTCTTTGTTCCCAATAAGAATCAGGACAGCAAATGCATTTACAGCCCACTCATTTATTGTTTGGCTCGCAAAAAGGCGAGTTTACAGAGGGCAGTTTGTCATTTGGCCATGTGTATTGATACTAATGCTTGTTAAAGCCTGTATTAGTGGCAGCAAGTTAATGACTAGTACAGTACTTTTGTGCTAGTCGACTCGCAAGTATAGATAATGATTGATTTGTATTCTAAATAGTTTGCCCCTAAAAATGCTCATAAAATAAAGTATTTAAACTTGAATACAGGAATTATTTCAAGATATCTGAGTGTATGGTTGAGTACAATTCTATAATTTTTGAAAGTTGTTTTGAATAGATTTCAGTCTCTAAAACCTAACTTCATATTTACTAAGATCAACAGGTCAGTCTTAAAGGCTTTATCATTTTCCACTGTTTTTAACATTTATTTAATAACTTAGAAATAATGATTAAACTCTCAGGTTACTTTCAGTACAACTAATTATTTGGTTTTTTCTGCTTTAAGCCAAAAGAGAAAATTTCAAAGAAAACAGGCAAGAAACGAAAGGTACATGTTGTATTTTTTATTTTTCTGTATTCGTAAACCAAAATCGGATTTTGCAATTTATTCATTGCTCAAGGGTTTGTGGTAATCTTGATGATTATCATTGATGAGCAAGACAAGATTTCAAGATGTCTGCAAAGTGATTTTACTGAAGGTCACCTGACCAATTACAGTAACACAAACTCGTCCCAGTCCATCGCTGGGAGTCTAATACTCAACAATAATAACAAAGAAGGTTTTTTGTAATGATAACATTGATTGATGACTATGATCATGAAATTTGTGCAGTTAATCATGAAGCTGATATTTCTGATTAGGAAGATTGTGGTTAAGATTTTGTTGTTGACAGTGAAGAGAATGAAGATGAAGGAAATAAATAAATAAATAAATGATGATGAGAAGTAGGAAAAAATTTTGAAGTTTGATTTTGAAGGATGATGACGATTATGTGTTAATAGTTTGTCTACTTGTTTTAGTTTGAAGCTGTCGCAGGTGACATGACAGGTGAAAAAAGTAGAGCGCTGGAGCTGGCTGAAAAAGTAATTAGGAAAGACCCACTTGACGTAACTAAGGTATCGTCAATTTATTCTAAAACGTTTTGGTTTTGCCACACTTATGAACTTTTTAAAGAAAAACATCCCCCTGTCTTATGAAATCTTACTGACAGTGCTTAATTTTTGTTGGTATCTAATAAAATTGTAAACTTTGTAACATAACAACTGAAGCACTTAACAATGTTCACCAGTTTTAAAGAACTGAAACTTTTTCTTACTTAGCTTTCCATCCTTATGAGGATGGTAAATGAGTGCCAGCTTCAGCTGGGAGCTAACCTGCGATGGATTAGTGTCCCGTCCAGAGGGAGTCAAGGACTCTCATCCGATTAACACTAGAGAAACAGGAAATAAGCGCCGGCTCCGATGGTCCACTAGGCTCATAAGGATCTACCTTATAAACTTTTTCCATCATTTTTCTTGAGAAATAGCAGGTGGTTTCGTCCTATAGATAAAATAATATTTTTTGTTGTAAAAATGCAGCTGTTTTATAATTCAAGTTAAGCACTGGCTCCATTTGTTAATCAAGAGTAAAATGATTGAATTAGAAATCCGAGCTGATAAGATTGTTCCTCCTACAGGCTGTGAATAGACATATCGCGGACACTGAAAGAAGGTAAGTTCGGTGCACTTTGTATTTTCTTTGCGTCAAATTTAGTTTGTGGTTGGCTTTATAATAAATGGGACAAAATTAAACCATAATTTGCATTTGTATAGAAATTTTTAATGTCGTAAAAACATATTCACTTAAATTTTACAGTAATCATTCATACTTTTATGAAGCGAGATCTGCAGATTTGTAACTTGTGCTTTAACTTGAATAACTTTCCCAAACTATAGTAACACTTTTGCCTGCACACCGATGCTATCACCTGAGCATGCATGCCATACTCAGGATCTCACGCCTCAGTGTCTATTCTCAAGCTCATAAATGTACACAGAATATTTAATGCTTTAGCGTCTGTTCTCAAGCTTGCATGCCTTACAAAGAAAATTTCGTACCTCAGCTTCTATTCTTACGCTTGCACACCTTATACAGATAATCTCACGCCTCAGCGTCTATTCTCACGCTTGCATGGCTTACAAAGAAAATTTCACGCTTCAATGCCTATTTTCAAGATTGCACGCTGAACAAAGATCTCACGCCTTAGCGTTTATTTTCACGTTCACATGCCGTAAGCAGATAATTTCACGCTTCAGCAAAGCAAAACAAAGAACTATGACGGACCTTACTTTCTTTGATAATCAAACTCTCTCTCCATTATCGTTTCTGGTGTCGCTCCTCTATGCTCCGTCGTATCATGTTTAGCTTATCGAAGTGGAAAAAACGTTATTAAAGATGTCCATTATTTTTTGTTTAACGAAACGGCATTTGCAAGACTCCGTTCAAAAAAATTATCCTCCCCCCGGACTCACACCTGCGAACCCTCAGGGGTTGGCGCCTATGCTTTCATGTGGAAGAGTGAGGTAGATTTCAGCCAATCAGAATATTAAACATAACTCATTCTTCTCCAAAAAATCCTAAATGATTTTATTATATCTGTGCTCCTCTAAACGGAACTGTTTCCCAAGTAACTGTTAAGAAGAACAAAACTTTACATTTTCCGAGTTTTAGTAAGCAAGTATAGAGTTAGGCAGATTCATTTTTGTTTATTACCACAGTGCCTCCCAAAGGCAAAGAAAAGAGAAAGGAGGAAAAATGGGTAAAGGAAAAAGATCGAAACAAGGAGGAAAAAACAGAGGTGGAGGGAAAGGAGCAGGAAAAAGATCTTCACGAGCTTCAAATAAAAGGAAAAGATAGAATTTAACTTGAAATCAATTTACTCGGAAATTTCGATTGTGTTACATTAATTGCATTTAGTGGTTCTAACAATCATTCAAACTATTACAGACTTTTTTGGCATTTCTGTAAAAAATTTTGAAATGTTTAAAGCCGATTTATTTCAGTCACAGGGATAACCATGTGAATTCAAAACAAAAATAAAGACATAACTTGAACGCTGAGTTTGCTGTCGAACGCAGATAACGTGATGGAGTTTTTAAACCTTAGACGATAATTTGATGACCTAGAATAACCAATGTGTTTTAACAGCTTAAAAGCGTTGAGCCAAAATCTTGCATCCTGCAAAGCTCTAGCTTATTTCTCAGGTCAGTTTTGCTTCGAGAAAGCTAATAATGCAACTGATGACCAACTATGAAGTTACAGACCTTCCAACCTTCACACATTTTGCGTGTTTTCACACATTTTTTTTAAAATCACGAATCACACACGCCTAAACATTTATTGGTAATTTTCACGCATTTTCCAAAACAATCAAATAGTTTCGAAAAGGACGCATATAGTCAAAACAAATAATCAGAGGACTGACTAGCCTTGGTTCCACGCTACTAGTAAGCGAATGACTGGGGCAAAATTTGTGTTCTCGTGTAAGATTTTCGTGACATTTTACATGCCGCTATCAGTCATTTGGCGGACGAGTACGGCAAAAATGGCGTTGTTTTGAAGGTCAAGATGCTTGAACAAAACTGTGAAAAGGCAATTTTAGCCATTCTGGGGAATGTAATTTTCAAAATTTTCCCCTCAGCGCCTCGCGGTGACACTATATCAAGTGAAATCTTTCACACATTTTTATTCTCAAAAGTTGACAGATCTGAAGTTACCATGCTGGATAACAAGATGTTTAAAATTTCTTTGTAGACATATCAATTTAATAATATCCGCTACACATTTTTTCTTTTGTTTTTTTTTTCTGTTTCTTTTTATAAGGAACCACTATTTTTGAGGTTAGCCTAAAAACTTTTTTCAAGGTATTTTAAGTCTGAAAGGTTTCAAATTTGAGCTTTAAAAGATTCCTCAATTTTTTTTTTTTTATGGAAAGAAATGGAAAAAATAAAACCGATGTTTTTACAGACACTTCTTAAGAACTTTAAAATTATTGAGAAAACATGTGAATTCAATGATAATGTACTTGCTAATTGCTCTCCTTCACAAGGTTCTTACTGCACGTTGAATTCCTGGATTTTTAAAAATTTCTTCCAGGGCCTTGGAAGTTTTTAAATACATTCCAATTTACATCCGGGAACTGTATGGTGGCAGGGGCCGTGGAGCTGAGGGGGGGGGGGGGGGCCCCAGGGGCAATTTCGACCCC
>JAOEHV020305467.1:0-11709 GCA_025447995.2 Isaurus tuberculatus | reverse complement strand
ATGACAGATACATACATACATACATACCCCGAAGACCGAAACCTAGACCGTGCGCGGCCTTGCCGCCGGCACGGTAATGAAACGGAAATTAAAGAGTTAAGAAAGTATTAAAATGATGTAACTGTTTGTTAAGGTCAGGTGTATTCTTATTTATATAAAAGGTTTCTTTAAGTTTAAGATCCGTAGAGCTATTTGCTGTGTCCAAGATACGAAAACAAGAAGGTGCGTACACGCCCTTCCATGAAGGAATAGCTCTATTGATCTTAAATTTAAAGAAGCTGATTTGTTTTTGTTTTATTATACCATTTTAAGACTGAAAATATTTTCGTATATAGTGGCGTATCCAAGGCTACTTCAAAGTGTAGAAAAAATTGGACCAAAGAAAACATACGGCACAAAGAGCGGGGAGCGAGTTCATTTTTATGCCCCTAGATAGTAAAGTGTGTGTTTAAACATTTTCCAGTCATTTACTGAAACCTGGTAACATATTCATTTATGACCTTAAAACACTTACTATAATATATACAAAACTTGTTTATTGTATAGGTAAGTTATACTCTAGAAACATGGAGGCAGGTGCCTTTTTAACTAGCAATATTCAGTTATTCTTAGTGCTTTAGTGGACTGAATCAGTCGAACAAACGTCAAATTGTCTATCCAATCACGACTTTTAAAAATTCAAATAAGTTTGGAGCCAAATCAAAAACTTAAATGGCGTACCTATTTTGGCTATTTTTGCTGTTTCCAAATCTTAGCCCGGGTTTATTCTCTAGATGTTTTTTTGAATTTTGAAAATTCAATGTCAGTATTCTTATATTCTTATAAAACGGGTTGTTAAAAGCTATAAGTTTTACAAGAAGAAAGGAATGCGGACTAGTATTTGCTAAAACTAGGAATGACTCGAAGTTCACACTTGACATAAACAAAATTCCTCATTGTCCACCCATTTCCGGTCAGGGAGTATGGGCTCTAGTTTTTAAACCTCAAGATGGCGGACGACGACGTAATAACAAGTTTTCATTCTTGAAAAATTTGGAACAGAAAGAATGCCATATGTAACGTGTTTAGCAAGTGCCAATTATTTCGATCAGTACCATGTGCTTTCGGCCGGTTATTCTTTGGTATGGAGTGAATATATGACTTTGGAAAGGACTAAAAAGCGACTTCGCTTTTAGCCGTCGCAAAAAATTGTACACTTTAATATATTCGGGTGCTTCTTTCAAATATTTGACTTCGTCATCGTATTTTCAATTATGGCGTGGCGTTGTACTGGCCGTAATAATGCAGAAATGGTAGACAAGTTTGTGCATGTGGGTATAATAACTAGTAAAGAAGTTGAAGATGCTTTTCGTTTGATTCCAAGAGGAGCATTCGTGCCGTCGGAAATTCAAGAAGAAGCTTACATTGATGCCCCTATTCGAGGCGACCCTCATGTACATATGTCTGCCCCGCATATGTATGCAACTATTTTGGAAGCACTAGACCTTCAACCAGGTTTGCTTTTGTATATTTTTACTGTTCTTGCTGATTGTTTTAAAACTTTATTACCCTGTGTGCTAATATTGTTCATGCGTTAACTGTTCTTCACAACAGAAACTGTTGTTGTTGTTACTCGAATGATTGAAAAGTCAGGCCGGTTTTGTTGTGCATAAAAACATGTTTAGTCGATTAATGTGTTGTAGAAGATGTGTTTTTGGTTTTGTATTCGGGAGTTCATGAAAGGAAAACTTTAACTTTGAAAACGTGAATTTCGATTACGAGTTTAATGTCAACAATCAAACTTGAATTATTTGGTTCACAGATAACTATTTAGATGAAGAAAGAGCTTTATAAGCAAAATCAATTTTTTTTTCTTTTATCTTTATTGTTTTTCTTTTGTTGGTTTTATAGGATATGTCTGTTGTTCATATGTCTTTACTAATCCATAGCTAAGCTAATTGTATCTTGTGTTATAGTTAAGATAATAATGAGCAATTTGAACTACATTGCTGAGGTATCAGAATCTTATATTTGCACACGTTTTTAGTAGCAACTGGAATTTAAATCATGTGAGAGTTTTTTCTTCTTGAGGGTTTTAAAGCAGTTGAATGTTGTGATAAAATAATGAATAGTTTATCAATTCTTACAAACAAGGAACAATAGCCTCCTTCTGATATAAACTTAGGAACAATTGAGGGTAACAACTGGTGGATTGCTTTGTCTTATTTTCCATGACAGAAATTCCTTAATTGATACCCCCTACATAAACTTTGCATACAGCCTTTTTGGTTTGGGTCAAAATAACACAAGAAAAATAACTTAGTTTTCTTTGCTATTATAGCAAATATTGAAAAGGTTTTTAGTTAAATGACCCATTATGATCTTACAAACAAAAGGATTTTGCCACCATATTGGAAAATCCAGAACTAGTGTAACATTTAGCAGGTGTTTTTAAAGTGTTAACAGTTTTTACAAAATCTTTTTTTGCAGGATTTTCATTTCTTAACATTGGTAGTGGAACTGGTTACTTTTCATCTCTTGCTGGATATGTGTTAAAAAGAGGTGCCATTAATCATGGTGTTGAAGTTCATGAAGATCTGATAGAATTTGCTTATGAACGACTTGAGGAATTTCTGAGATACACTCCACAAGTTGGTCGAGAATTCTGTCATCCCAAGTTTATATGTGGTAATTGTTTTTGCCTGGATACATCGGACAGAAAATATGATCGGATTTACTGTGGTGCTGCTTGTCCTACATCCAAAGTAAGCTTTATCCTACAGCTGACAAAGATTGGAGGATTTGCCATTGTGCCATGTAGAAATAAGGTAAGACTTTCTGTAGTTTTATCCTTGTGTTTTTTGATATCTTTTCTTGCTGCAGTCAAACTTTCTATGTGACCATTTTTAATGCAAAGCAAATATTTTATAAAAAAATAAACATTAAGATAAATCCAATCCAGTTTTAATCCGGGGTTATCCCCGTAAGGGAAGAAGTGGTTGGTGCAGTTGGTAAGATCTCTGCTTTCCAACCACAAGGTCCCCAGTTCAATCCCGGCAGTTTGCTGAGATTTTTCGAATATTTGTGTGACCTTCTTTTCTGCCTAAGCCAACTCAGCTTTCCATCCTTCCGGGGTAGGTAAATGAGTACAGGCATTTGCTGGGAGCTAACCTGCGATGGATTAGTGTCCCATCCAGGGGGAGTCTACGACTCTCATCCACTTAACACTACAGAAACCAGAGATAAGCGCCGGCTCCATGGGCCACTAGGCTCGTAAAGGATTTAGCTTAACTTTATCCCCATAAACGGGGGTGGCCGGATTTACCCCACTTTGGCAGCAATCTCTCCAACTCCAACTCTCCAGCTCGCTTGATTCATGGCATCCTTTTTCTCCAGACCAACACTCTTGCTCTCCTTCTCCACTTGCGTCTTCCACATCTTTGGTTGTCCTTGTTTCCTCTTACCCTTCACTTCACACTCCAATGCTTTTCTCAAAACATGCCCATCATCCCTCCTCAATACATGCCCATACCATCTCACTCCATTCGCCTTTGCCATCTGAACATCTTTCCTTTAATCCCAACATCTCCATCTACACAGTACCAACATTAAGATAAATATACTTATTATAATATGGACACTGATGAAATACCAGGATTTCTCCAGTGACGAAAATTTGGTATCCAATAAAGATACCAATTTTATCTTGAACACAATGTGAAGATATCGCGGTTGTCATGAATACTTCAGTCTAGCCAATAGGAAATTACTATCACAGTATCGTCACATTTATCATTTTCATTCACAAATCAGTGGTCTTGAAAAAAAGGGAAAAAAATCGTAAAAAAAACATTCTCCTTGTATTTCATTGGTGTCTATATAATAAACAGTGTCCACTTGTTGATACAAAGTAATCTAGAGTGCTCAAGTCCATATCTTATGAGTGAGCACAGCTCACTTGTGATGTATGGGCTCGAACACTTGAAGATAAAATTTGTATCCACATATGGGCATGTAATGTTCTCTATATTTAATTAACAATTCTTTCACAATTTCTTTTGTGCCTGGAAAGACTGCAGCATTTTGACTGCAATCTACAGGTCTTCATCAGTTGATTTTAAAAGTAGACTGCAAGATGGGCTTTTTATGTAGACACCTCTGGTTCAGTGAGCAATAGAGATGCTTAATTTTTACATTTCAACCTTAAGTTGATTAAATAACTAAACACCTTATCTACAGTCATGTACCCTGCCCTTGGGCATTGATATAAAGACTGTTTTTAAAACTGGTAAGCTAGTATCAGGTTGAGTTATTTATTGATAATAATAATTACTGTTATTATTTGCGACTATATTTTGTTGTTCAAGCGTATCTTTGGAATGAACACTCATGGTATAAATTGTTGTTATTTTTTTTTTTTTATTTCTGATAATTATAGTTACTGAAGCTGGAAAGGCTCTCTGGCTCACAAGTGCGACAAACCATCATTGGAGATGTGTGTTTTGCTTCTTTAGTTTTGCCAGAAAGAGAAACTTCATTACCTAAACTAAAGTTTCCTGAAACTGAGCAAAAACTTAAGCAAAAGGTAATTTTATTAGACCATTACATGGGATTTAGTTAATAGCTGGTTCATGAACAATTTGTACAACTGTAATGTCATCGTGGACCTGCTGTTATAATAGTGAGGGTTGTAGCTAATGTCAGGCAAGTGGGGCAAATGCCATCCTTCCCTCCCCCCCCCTCCCCCCACTAAATTTTAGACCGGAAGTATTGTCATATTTTGTTCTTTAATGGGAACATATAATAACAGGTAAATTTTTTTCTCAAAAAGCAACCCTACACGCAGGTAACTCTTTTACGCTATACAGATAATTTGTTTCTCCAAAGAGCAATCTTACAACCAGATCTTTGCCTTTCTAAAGAAAATTTTGACCCCCTCCCCCCCCCTCTAAATTGTGAATCTGGCTACACCCCTGATAGTAAACATGGGAATGCAACAGAAATTCTCTGGATTGCCTTGAAGTCCATCAAAAGGTGGGCTTCTTACAAAAGGGGAGTGGACAAGCTTTCAAAACTTAGCCATCAACTCTGTTCCCTTACTGTAGTCAACTAGAATAAACCAAATCTAATCAGTTTGAATGTACAGGTTGCAACCAAATATAGCAAGTACTTTTCATTGAGCTTACAGTTTTAACAGAAAAAGGAACCAATAAATTTTATTCAGTTTTGACTTATTAAATGAAAAAACTTATTTAAAGCTGTTGTAAAGCTTCATAATGTCTAATGAAGCTGTGCAACATCTTTACATGGTCGTCATCACAAGACCTTGCACTCAAAGTTGTAACTTCAACCTAACTAAAGCTAAATCCTTTTTACAAGCCAAGTGGCCCATAAGCTGGCACATACAGTGTATCTCTGATTTCTGCAGCATCAAAGAGATTAGCATCTCTGACCCCCCTGGATAGGACACTAATCTATCACAGGTTATCTCCCACCTGAAGCTGGTACTCATTTACCGACCACGTAAGGATGGAAAGCTGGGTAAGTTTTGGTGGAAAATAAGGTCACACAAATGTTCCAATTTTGGCAGAGCTGGGAATTGAACCTGGGACCCAGTTGTGGTTGGAAGGCAGAGATTTTACCCACTGCACCAACCATGTGACCTTATATCGTTAACCTAGAGTTAATTAAATCACTGGTTGAGAAAAATGCTAATTATATATATATATTTTTACTCATCAGATCCGACCGCTTCCACCCAGTGACATCATAGTAAGTGGTAGCAAAGCAAGAAAGGTTCTTGCTAAACTAAGAGCATTGCAGGAAGCAATTGGTGAGTTTTTTAATTTTATCTAGCACAGTCTTGTTAAATTCACTTAACATTTGTGTGTGGTATAGTATTTCATTGAGAGAAAAGAAATCTCTTTTCCCAAGGAAAGCAATATTTGTGTTTGATAAATTTAGAGTGTTTTAGTTTGTACCATGTTTAATGTTAAGCTCATTGATGGATGGTAGTAATACTTCACTGGTATTTCTTGAGTCAGTTGAGGCAACTACTTTGAATCCTCTTAAAGCCAAATTGTTTTGCTCAGCTTCTTTTTTGCAGTTGCTCAAATTAATACTCCACCAGGCTTAGGTTTGTGGTCAGGTGCATGTAGGGTTCGTACAGATTTTGGAAAACTTGAAAAAGTCTGGAAAACAAAGCAATTGTCTTGAAGCAGTCTGGAATTTTGCTTTTAAAAATCTGTACGAACCCTTTGCATGGTCAGGAGAATGTTTAGAGTTAAACTTGCAGTTAGAGTGTCAAGTGCTAAGCTCCTGGAGCAGGTTAGAATTGTGTTGATCTAGAAGAGTTTGTGATAAAGGGAGAAGGCATGAAGATGTGTTTCCAAGGGAGATGGATTACTCGGTTAGGTTCTTAGTTCAGAAGTAACAGGAAAATGTGTAGGGGGCGAGCTAGAAAGACATGAACTTGGAGGAGAATATGACAAAGAAGGGTATAGTTTGTGATGATGCATTAGATCGTTCCGAAGCCGTTAATAAACCAAATGCTGTGCCAAGCTTCTCAGGTGGAAATCTTAATGAGATTTATACAAGATTCTTGAAAAGTTTTTTGTTAAGATTCTTATAAAAAATATTGTAAGATTCTTACCAGATTTTTAGAAGATTCTTTTAAAAAATCTTTTAAGATTCTCACCAGATTCTTCCAAGATTCGTAGACAAAAGTCTTAATCAATTTTCACAGGATTCTTTAAATAAGATCTCAATAAGATTTCTATTTTTCTTATTATGATCATTTTTAAGATGTGTAAGATCTTATTAAAAATGGTAAGATCTTATTAAGAACATGTCTTAAGATCTTTTAAATGGTTTCTTCTTTTTGTATTAAGATTCTCATTAAGACCATGTTACAAGCTACAAGATCTTAGAAGAAAGAAATATGAACAATTCTTATTAAGAAAATTCTATAAGATCTTAAAAAATTTACAAGATATTAATAAGATCTTGGGAAGATTTCAGATCTTATTTAAGATTTGGAAACCTTATAATTATCTAATAAGAATATTGTAAGATCTTGATAAAAATTCTATCAGGGATGCTTTGAAGAAAGCATTTTGTAAACGGTTGCAATTGTTGTAAAATTAAGTACTTAAAGCAAGAATCCTTTCGTAGTGTCTTTGCTCTGACTTGTGGTACAAACTCTTGAAATCAAAATAAAATGGAGTTTTTTCAACAAAAACTCGAGTGGGATCCCCTAAAAAATGGAGTTTTTTTCAACAAAAAATCGAGTGGATTAATGGGCCTCCTAAAACTTTCCTGCTTTCAAAACTGTGTCTTCAAAGTTTATTTGAAAGAGGATTCCGCTGATATTGCATGGGTCACAAATTGGAATCATGTTGAAGTTTAAGAGTATTTGTCTCTGGGCTTTACTTACTGTAAATTTCGTACAATACAGCAAAAATAGTTTCAAAACGTCCATGATGTTTTAAATTACTGGTAACCTTTAGAAAACTTGAGCAATCCCGGCTGGAAACTGCAGGAAACATTATTCAATTCCTATTGTCCTAGCATCTTCAGTTGCGAACCTTCTGGTTAGTTTTTATAAAATCAAATCTCTCTTAGTTAAGTATGGTGAGATGCAGATAAACTGCTTGGTGCTGAAAGGGTTTGATAAACCTTTTTTTTTCTCCCCAGAATGTCTTAAATGTGGCTATGGAGTTCCCCTTCCGTTCTGCTACGTACCCTGTCAGAATCAGATACAATCATTGATCAAGAAACCAAAATCAAAACAAGTGAATAAATCAAGTGTTAAAAATTCATCTCCAGTTGATAGTAAGATTTCATTTTTCAGTATAAGTGTACCACATTCCTCCTCAGTGAGGACATTTGCTGAAGACAGTAATGGTAGTCACCATAGTAGTTTGCCTTGCCAAGCTCTTGACTCAGATCATACTGAGAGTGACATTTGGGATTATCTTGCTTCAGACTCTCTATGGCAGAGTGTTCTGGAACAGTATTACAGTGTTTGTAATGTGTCAAATGAAAAGAAGAAAAGGGCTTTGAAAGTTTACATCAAGAAGAGTAAGCGAAAGATATCAGAAACCAAGAAGTATCCATCCTTTGCTGATATTGCTAAGAAAATGGGTTTGATTCCTTTTCCTGCTGCGTCAGCTTTGCCAACTTCTAAAGAAAATGTTGACCATGATAAAGGAATCTCTGAAACGCTCTCTCAGAATAAACCAGGTGACTGTCTTATGCTTGGTGCCTTAACGAATAATACTACCTCTGCGTGTGGCAAATCTAATAATTTTGACAGCGGTGCTGATAAGAAAGTTGTTACAGACAACAGTTTAATTAGCTGTCAAGGCAATGAAACGGTTGAAGAAAAAACAGCTTGTGGTACAAAATCAAACCACACTTCTAGTTTATCTCAAAAAACAATTGAATTCCCAAGTTGGACATCAGAGGGTTCGAGTTTGTCAGGTAACGCCCAGTCGGGGAAGTCCTGTGATTCTGAAAGTTCAAAGCCTATAAACAGCAATGAACGGTTGTGGTCCTGTACAAATAAACCTGAAATGAGGAATGATGGTAGGCAGGTTTCCCATAAACTTGAAGAACTGGAAAAGCAAAATGATAAGTTATCCTGTACAGCTGCGTCATTAGGCCTTGTAAAGGATGTTCAGTCATCCTGCAATTCAGAATCTTTAGAACTTGGAAAGGATTTTTCTTGTACGCCTGAATTTTCAGCAATCGAAAAGTATGATCGATTGTTTGATACTCCTGAACCTTCAGTAATGAGGAACGGTGACAATCAGTTGCTCCGTGCATCTGAGTCTTTAAGCCAAGGCAATTTTGATCAATTACCACGTATACCTGAACCATCAGATTTGAGAAAGATTGATTTTCAGGTGCCCAGTGCATCTGAATTTTCAAAACTGAAAAAGGATGTTGACCTGATATTCAATGCACCTGAATCTTTAGAACTGAAAAAGGATGATGACCAAGTGTCCAGTGCAACTGAATTTTCAAAACTGAGAAAGGATGAAAAACAGGGTTCAATTGCACCCGAGTCTTTAGAAGAAAAGAAATCTGATCGCTTGACTTATGCATCTCGATCTTTAGAGCAGAAAAAGAGTGATGATCAGGTGTACAGTACACCTGAGTCTTCAGACCTTCAAAAGGATGATCATTTACATTGTACACGGGGATGTTCAGAGTTGAGAAAGGATGATGACCAAGTGTCCAGTGCAACTGAATTTTCAAAACTGAGAAAGGATGAAAAACAGGTTTCAATTGCACCCGAGTCTTTAGAAGAAAAGAAATCTGATCGCTTGACTTACGCATCTCGATCTTTAGAGCAGAAAAAGAGTGATGATCAGGTGTACAGTACACCTGAGTCTTCAGACCTTCAAAAGGATGATCACTTACGTTGTACACGGGGATGTTCAGAGTTAAGAAAGGATGATCATCGGTTCACCAGTGAACTCAAATCTTCAGAATTAAGAAATGATGATGATTTGTCATGCGCAACCAAGTCCGTAGAATCGAAAGAGCATGGTGATCAGTCCTCCTGTTCAGCAGCATCTTCAGACTTTGGGAAAGATGATCGATTATTAATAGCAACAGACCAGGAACTTGTCGATAAGCTTGCTACTGCCCCTTCTGGATATTGGAAGCTGGAGGAGGATTATGAGCTCGCCCAGTTCTTGTCAAGCATAACACAAAAATCAAACAAGGGTAGATGCAAAGTAAGTGCAGATATGGCTAATTAATTCCCAGGATATTTAAGATGGAACCGTCGCCTGGTTAGCCTAGTTGCTAAGGTGCCAGTCTGTTGTGCGGGAGGCTCGGGTTCGATTCCCGGCCGGACCAACACTCAGGGTCTTAAAAATAATTGAGGAGAAGGTGCTGCCTTTGCTGTAACAACTGCAAATGGTTAGACCTTCACGTCTTCTTGGATAAGGACGTCAAGCCGTAGGTCCAGTCTCTTGATCTCTCTGTCGAGGGACTTAAAAAAACCCACACACTTCTCGTAAAGAGCAGGGTTGTCCCGGTGTTGTGGTCTGTCTCTTCAACTGAGGGCATTTCTTATCGGCTGCCAATTCGCGCCATAACATGTGAGCCGCTCTGCGGACTTTCTAAGACCCTCAAACCGTTCAAACTTGTATGTATTTGTAAAGCGCTTAGAGCTCTAAGGATAAGCGCTATATAAAAACAGTAATTATTATTATTTATTATTATTATTATTATTATTATTATTATATGGTTTAGTCGAACCCTCTAAATTGAAATGAAAAATGTTTAATCGTGTGCATTAATTTGTGAGAAAAACTTTAGTTGAGAGACATTCCAAGCAAATGCTATATGTTATCTTTTGAAAAAAAGGATATGAATGAAAAGGAAAAAAATGGTGTTTTGGGCTGAGTATTTTCTTGGTCAGTCTAAAAATAAAGAGTAATACAGTTGAAGTTAAGTAAAAATACTAACGCTAATAGATCACGACGTTTCTACATCTCCCGATATCATTATCAAGTGAAGTAAATATCAATAGTGAGCATAATTAAAGTTCTTAACATGTTAAACTTTGTAATTATTTGCACTGATGATCGCAGTTTATTTGTTAAAATATGTCTATACACTGAAAAGTGTTGTCTTTATAAGGTTTTAAAAACTGTTCAACTTATTTACTTTTGTTTGTTGCATGTTTGCAATTACGTATTAGTTAAAAAGGATTTACATTAACTTTAGGGTTGGTTCAGAAGCGAGTTAGTGCGACCAGAAATATTTGCCAAAGAAGATATTATTGGCTATCCAAGAATTGGTTCCTACACCCCAGATAAATTTGCATATCGGACGACTGTCCTTTGTCGAATCGCAAAGGTACTGGACTCTGTGCTCTACCTTTTAAGTGGACCATCTCTTCTTAGGGAACCAAATTTTGTTGTTGGTAACAACCCGCTAAACGCCTTCAGTGAGTCATCTTTTATTTCGTCCAAATCCATCTCGGAATCTGATTTCACGTCGAGGACACAAACGTTTTACAATGAGAAATTGCCAGTTGTTACCAAGGAGGAAGTTGAAGAAGGTTATTCTAAGGATCTGGAATGCATTCGGTGTGAGCAACAGTTGGTAATGAAGAAGATCAAACTAACTCAGGCATTACAAGATCAGTACAAGGAGCAACACAAGCTTTTTAAGAAACAGGTCAGTAATATCTGTATTGTATTCTGTTGTAAATAGTTAATAAAGTTTCCTGGTAAATCAATAGTAGTGAAAGTACCATACACCTGTGCATATCTAACTGCGAATTAACGATTTTGTATATCCCAAAGATGTGTAGACAGACCGTTTAGAAAGCACAATTGATTATTGTTACTTTAATTGGAATCAGTGAAAACGACTGACCTAACCCGGCAGTTAAACTCAAATCAACGGAATACTAATCCAATCCTTTCAATACAAGCCAGTCTTACTCCTAAACTTGGAACAGAAGTGGTAGCGAAGGGGCTGCATTTTGCTTAATATTAAAGTGCTACTAACACCACATTTTTTTTTCATGTACTGAAAGTGTTTGGAAAATAAGGTCGTTTAAAAAAATAATTTTCAAAATCGGTCGTATTCTCGAATTTTTATAAGCATTTGAAACTCGCTTTTTGATGGTTAACGACTGCGTTTTAGGGGGACTGGGTTGTGACGTCATTCCCGGACATCAAATCTTTAATTTGGATC
>JAOEHV020305357.1:0-11712 GCA_025447995.2 Isaurus tuberculatus | reverse complement strand
TTAAAAATCCACTATTCGATCTGGTAATTGAGTAAATAAGTATTTAGAGGATCTTCGTTGCTGCTTGAATACTTTACTTCGTTTTTATTACTCGTGCCAGGCCTTAAAGGCCGGTACGAGTCTAAAAATGCAGCCGGTTCTTCTTATTATTTTTTTTTCTCCGCGATTTCGACCGTAAATTCATGGAAACACCGCTTACGGTAGAAGCCGGAGGCTCACACTTGTGCAGTGCGTGCGCATGTTTTTAATGAATTGCTTGAAAACCGACCAAGTTCTGGGAAATTAATATTATTGTAGAGAGTTGGCTGTTATTTCCGTTGATATTTTGTATGAAAAAAGTTGATATTGCTTCAATCATGGAAAAAGGATTATCAGAGACGCTCAAACATACAAAAGCACAAGTCGTTTGTGGTAGACCCACATTAAATTACATCATTGAGCGTACATTTCGGAACGGGTCGATCCACGAACTGTTAAGCCAAATGTCTAGGATTCCTAGCAAAGTTAGCAGTATCTTGCCAGTTCTCACTAGATCTCACGAGTATAGCAAGAAAAACAAGGTATCAAACCATGGACATAATGAAACTGTAAACGATTTTAGACTGTTTACAAACTTCACGAGGAACGAGACTTTCTTTTTAAGTGTTCAACATGATGGACTTCGTCAAGCGATTCAAGAAAAGTGCATTCAAGCCATGATATTAGATTCACTCAAATACATGAACGATGAAAGACTGTACATAATAAAGATTGTTAATGATCTTGGCGTGATTTTTGTCGTAAGTGTGATGTTTATCGATTTGTGCATTTATTCTTTAATTATGCTGTGTCATGATATTTATATGAAGTCAGCAATTGTATTTAAATTTTATGCATTTGATCTTAAGTATTCAAGACATCTAAATGCAACTACGAAAAAATATCTTGTGTTTATATGTGTGTATATTAGCAAGTGTCTACAAAAATGAGAATCATAAAGGAAATTGTTTGATTTTTCAACTATGCACTGACATAGAGAAAAATCCTGGACCTGCATATCATGTAGATCCTACTAAAACAATAAAGGCACCATATAGTAAAGGTAATATTAGTGTGTTTCATGAAAATGCTGGGGCACAATGTGTAGCTATGAGTCTTTGTGCTTTACTTTATAATAATACAAGAGGTATAAACAATTGTAATGACTTGGTACAGGTAATGAATGAAGGAAACCAGTTATATTCAACAATCAACTGGACAGACATTTCTATTGCAAACAGAATTGCCATCAGAAATGACCATGATGGGTGTGAACTACGAGCTTCAATACTCTGAAAGTTATACTAGTAATATAAGTGGTGATGCTAGTGTTGAGGGATATCAGTACTGTATGCCTATGGATAGAGCATTTGAGACACTGATGTCAGAAAATTATACATCATATATATTAACCATAGGATGTATTACTGTTGGTATCTATTGTTTTGACAATGGAAAATTTAAAATATTTGATTCTCATGCTAAAGATATATATGGTCATACCCATCCTCAAGGTACTTGTGTATTATTAGAGGTATTGTTATTACAGGACTTATTACAATATTTCCAGGAGTTATATGACCAAAATGATATATATGAGCTTAGAGGAGTACATATCAGAACACAAACAGTGGTTTGTCATGTTATGAAAAGTATGGATTGTTTATGCAAACATTGTGGGGCTGTGGGTCTATTTGCAATCTGTTACTCATTTATAAAACCTAAGTATTGGAATAACAAGACTTTAGTCACTATTGCTGACAATAGTAATAAGTTGTATAATAGCATCATGGGCATCAACAGTCAACATGTCACAGCAGCTGACATACCCAATGCAATTACAGTCTGTGGAATTGACATATTAGTGAATACTAAATTACTCGATGGTGACATACTATCATGTGGTTCATTACCCAGCAAAGTCAAACTAGAAAAAATCATACGAGACAACATTCATGACAATAATGGGTTTTTATTGTGGATTTCAGGCTATTGTATAACATGTATTTTTCGTTCAACTACATCTAAGTATATCTTCTCGTTACTGACATATGAGGATTCTTGTGAACCAGCAGTGAAACATAACAAAGATATTAGAGGTATACCTTTATTGATTGAAGCTATTTGTAATGTTATACAAAGAAAATTAAAGAAGGGCTGATCAAATACAATTTTTGAATTGTACATCTGAGCTAAGCATAGATGAAAGGAATAAGTTTCTTAATGCACAAAGAAAAAAACAAGAATATACTAGTATGGAGCCTGCTGCAAAAAGACAAAAGATAGAAAAGGGTAAACAGACCTATGCTTGCATGGATGCTTTTAAGAAACACAAATTACTAAAAAGACTTGCCCAAAACTACAGTGATATGGATTGTACAAAAAAACAACAGTTACTTGAGGAACATTCCCAAAGATACAAAACAATGGGTAGTGCAAAGAAACAGGAGTTGCTCGATAAACAAACACAAAAATACAAAACAATGAACAGTGCAAAGAAACAAGAGTTGCTCGATAAACAAACCCAAAAATACAAAACAATGAACAGTGCAAAGAAACAAGAGTTGCTCGATAAACAAACCCAAAAATACAAAACAATGAACAGTGCAAAGAAACAAGAGTTGCTCTTTAAACAAACACAGAAATACAACACAATGGATAATGCAAAAAAAAATAAAATTACTTGCAGATACGAAAAAAAAATATCATTCAATGGATACAGCATCAAAACAGAAACTTCTCAAAGAAAGAAAAACTGCTAAATCAAATGCAATTAAAAAAGTAACCATTGATTCCTGTATTGAACAATTCAAATGCAAAATAAGACAGGGCCCATACTATATTTGTTGTGTATGCAACAGACTGCTATACTGAAAATCTGTCATTAAGTTCATATACTCTAAATATCCACAGAACTATTTTAATATTAAGACATCATTTGATGGCAAACAGTATGTATGTCAGACTTGTCATACTAAAGTCTTTCAAGGTAAACTACCATGTCAAGCTGCTGTGAATAACATGCATGTTGATGAAATTCCTACTGTACTTAGTTCACTAGAAAAACTAGAACAAATATTAATAGCTCGTAGAATAGTTTTTGAAAAGATTGCAATTATGTCTAAAGGACAACAACGGAAAATTAAAGGTGCAATCTGTAATGTACCAGTTGAATGTGATCAGACGTGCCATCTGTTACCTCGTCCACCTGAGAGATCTGGTATTATATTGTTAAAACTTAAGAGAAAGCTACAATTCAGAAGTTATGTGTACTTTCAAGCGGTAAGACCAAAGTTCATATTACATGCTTTACAGTGGCTTAAGACCAATAATGCATCGTATAGTGATATACAAATTGATATTGATAATATTAATTCAAGTATGACTACTCTACATAATGCTAATAAACCTGAAGATGAAGTATTGAATGACAATGTTGATATTAACGAAGAAGACAGTAAGAATGTTTATACTGATAATGATAATGAAGAAACTGAAGACCCATTAAATGAACACAGAGCTCCAATTAATGAAACATGTTTGCAGTCTATTGCACCAAACTATCCTGTTACAATAGACAACAATCAACAATCATCAGGCAATGAAGTGTATGATATTGCACCAGGGGAAAACAAAACTCCAGTATCATTCATGATTGATAAACAATGTGAAGAACTAGCATTCCCAGTATTATTTCCTAAAGGTAAATTTGGTTACACAGTTGATCGCAGTGTCAAATTGTCACCTGTAAAATATTTAATGCAAGGCTGCTGCATTACAGTGGAAGATTTGCTACAAACCCAGAGTATCTGTTCTTTGCACAGTTTATAATAGAACAGAAAAAAAGTATCAGATAGTATCAATGTAGCTTTGAAAAAGGTGCATGGTCATTCTATAACTGCTGCTCAGTTAAGGTCAAATGGACAAACCTTGCAGAATCTTATTTGTCAAGATCAAGCTTATTTATTCTTAAGACAAATCCCAGGTACACCACCATACTGGCAGAAGTTTATGTATGAAGTAATAGCTATGGTGAAACAACTTGGCATTCCTACATGGTTTATGACCTTATCATGTGCTGACCTTAGATGGCCCGAACTCTTTCAAATTATTAGTAAAATTCAAGGCAAGAATTTAACTGATGAACAAGTTGATGCTTTATCTTATAATGAAAGATGTGAAATGTTGAATCTTAACCCTGTCATAGTTGCTAAACACTTCCAGTACAGAGTAGAGACATTTTTTACTGAAGTTTTACTCACCAATGCAAAGCCAATAGGTAAAATAGTTTATCATGCACTAAGAATAGAATTTCAAATGAGAGGATCCCCACATTTGCATGCATTAATCTGGACTTCAGATTACCCAACATTAACCAGTGACAATAAGCAAGCATACATAGATTATCTAGATCAGCATGTACAAGCTTATCTTCCTAGTAAAGAGCACGATGCTGAATTACATGAACTAGTGAAGACATATCAAAAGCACAGTCATTCCAGATCTTGTAGAAAGTATAAAAACATCCAATGCAGGTTTGGTTTTGGACAGTTTTTCACAGAACGAACCATAGTATCAGAACCCCTTGCTGATGACCTAGATGAAACTATTAGAGTGGATATCCTAGAAAAGAGACGAGAAACACTGTGCTTAGTAAAACAGAATATAGATGACGTTTTGAATCCTAGTAAACCAAATTATGACCCCACATTAACAGAACAAGATATCTTTGAAAACATTGGCATAACTAAGGAACAGTATTACACAGCCTTATCTATATCAGCAGACTCTAACTATGAATTGCATCTTAAAAGACCTGTTGATAGTTGCTTTATTAATAACTACTTTATTGCTGGTATAAAGGGATTTGCAGCCAATGTTGACTTACAACCTGTCTTTGATCATTACAAGTGCATTACTTATGTGTGTTCATATTTCACAAAAGATGAAACTGAATGTTCACAGGCTATAATGAATGCAGCTAAAGAAGCTAAGAATGCTAACATGAATGTCAGAGATGGCTTGAGAAAAATAGGTGCAGCTTTTCTGTCAACAAGAGAAGTTAGTTCACAGGAATGTGTATACAGATGTATGCCTGAACTATGGTTAAGGAAAATCTTCCCAGGAACAGTATTTCTTAGCACAGATTTGTCAGATAAAAGACTTAGAGTTGCAAAGACACAAAAAGAACTTGAAGATTTCGATGATGATAGCACAGACATATATAAATCTAACATAATTGAACGATATAATATTAGGCCAGTCTCTGTCCATGAAGTTGATAATCTTTGTCTTGCTGAGTTTGCTGCTTATTATTATGATTATCGAAAAGATAATACTGAAACAATTGATGCTCAACCAGAAGTTCTCACTGACAATGATATTGAACGACAACATACTGATACAGATACTACATTGTTACCTGATGTAATACAACTGATGAATACAAATGAAAAAATGAAAAAGAGGAAAATCAAGGCAGTCATAAGATATCATAGACCAAACAAGAAAAAAGAACCAGAACTCTATTTCCATCATTTCCTGATGTTATATTATCCATGGAGAAATGAAAATGATCTTCTTGGTAATGAACAGACTTTTGCATCAAAGTTTGATGAGCCAGGTGTTCAAGCTATTGTACAGCAACATAGATCAATCTTCGAACCTGATGCAGAGGCAGTAACAGAAGCATTAGAATGGCTAAAAAACAATGAGGGTAATGTTATTCACTCTTATGATGTCATTGGTGATCAGGAAAATGCAGATATACAAGATGCACAAGAAGAGCAAAATGACTCTATTACTATACCAGAAGAATCCTTCAATGAACAATTACCATCACATCTTGGTGCAGGCTCACAAACTAATGAGCAAGGACCATGTGCAATATCAGCACATCATCAACCAAGTGAAATATCAGATGATCAACTGAGAGAATCTGCTAGATCATTGAATGTAAAACAACGTGAAGCATATGACATACTCCTAACTTGGTGTAGAAACAAAATTAAAATCTAAATAGTCCGAAACCTAATGAAGTACAGCCAATTTACTTATTTGTCACTGGAGGAGCTGGGGAAGGCAAAAGTCATTTTATCAAAACTATCTATCAAACATTAGTTAAGAACTTTAGATATAGTGGTATGAACCCTGATCATCCAACAGTTTTAAAAACAGCTCAAACTGGTGTAGCTGCTAACTATCCAACAGAAGCTCTTCATATCTGGGCTGAAAATAAACCAGTCACTGAACACAACAACATGAAGCTACAACAAATTGATAAACCATTGTACAAACTAACAGCTGTAGATCAGTATCCATCCAATGTATCACAACAAGACATCAAAAGAGTTCTAGCAAGAGGCCGATCAAAAACAGATGGACTTGATTACAAAATCCATATCAAAGAATTAGCCAGAGTGATGCTAACTACAAATATTGATATTGCTGACAGGCTTATTAATGGACAAATGGGTACCGTTGTCAAAATAGAAACAAATCAAATTACAAACAAACCAACTAAAATCAAATTTGATGATAATACAGCAGGCAAAACTCTCATTGACAAATCTAATAATCAATTTGCTAGAGAACAAAATGCAGTACCAATTGAACCAATCTTGACAAGGATTAAAGTAAGACCTTATAAACCATCATCACCAGAAATACAAAGAATGCAGTTTCCTATAACTTTAGCATGGTCTTGCACTGTACATAAAGTACAAGGACTTACATTGGATAGGGTTGTTGTTAGCTTTGAACTCAGTAAACAGAGAGCTTTTAACTATGGTCAGGTGTATGTTGCAATAAGTAGAGCTAAAACCTTACAAGGAATGTATATACTGGGAAACATTGAGCATAAACATGTCAGAACAAATCCTAAAGTATGTACAGAATATGAGAGACTAAGAAATATTGCAAACCATTCTACTCATCAGCCACTGGTATCAAGCAATATAATGATGAATATAACACTGCTCAATATCAGATCTTTACACAAACATAGCATTGATATTAAATTTGATTCCAACTTAACAACCAGTGATATCATCGTCTTAACAGAAACTCAATTACTACCTCAAAGTAATGATAATGAAATTGTTAATAATTTACAAGGATTTACCTTGCACAGACAGGATCACACTAGTGATAGATATTCCAGCTTAGCACTCTGTTATAAAGATAATATTATATTTAATCAGTGCGACTACTTCTCAAGTATAAATGCAGTTAAATATGTATTGAGCAATGATGTGAATCAGTTCCGTACAACAGTTTTATTACTATATAGAAAACATAGCTGCAACGTCCTGCAATATATTGACACTTTACATTATATACTCAATAGTCATGACATTGATATGATACTTGGTGACTTCAATATCAACTACTTCAATGATGATGACATTAAGCCTCTTAAAGACATGATGGATTCCCATGGCTTTACACAAATAATACAAAGCGCAACATTTGTCTCTGCAGGCACTTTATTGGACCATGTCTATGTGACACCAGCAATGTATGATATAACTGAACATCGTGTGATATCAGTATATTACAGTGATCATGATGCTGTCCAACTTGTTATTATTGAGAGAAAAGAAAAAACACCTTGAATATATACTGTAAAATGAACTCGACCTCATGGGACATTCACAAATCAAAATATAATCAAGTAAAGAGACACATCATCTGGCTCACTCTAATGACGGTGAAATAAAAAGACAATACTCCCGTATGAATAGCAAATGCACGTCAGCGTACGGGTGCCGTACGAATAGCCACTGCCTAATAAATAACCACTCACACTTGATTGACGCAAGATCATAGCACAGACATTTTCATCTCTAGTTTTAAGTTTTTTCTTTGATTTGAGCTGCTAGAAATAAGAACAAAATAAAGAACAATTTGAGGCTGAAATCACCAAAAAATTGAGAACAATGAGCCTCGAAAAATTTACTGGTTCTTATAAAATGAGCGTGTATTGTTTTCTATAACATTATCCAGGCGTTCCTGGCTGTAAGTTGGCGTCCGGTGACACCGGATGTCCAAACTGGCCTGGGCTGAAGAGCAACGAGGCATCAACGATTAGCCAACGAGATAAAACCGAACGTTTCCGAAGCTCGCACATTTCTACGATAGCTTCAGACTTTGCACAAGCTGCCATTCCCTTCTTCTATCGCTGTTGGTGTGACCGCTAATGGAATGTCTCACTCTGGAAGGAAAATGTCTTTGCATTCCAACCCAAAGAAAGGTAAGATTTAAATCATTTTTCAAATGTTGATATGTATTTATTCTTAATAATTTTTTTTTCTTTCAGCTTCTATGCGTGGGAAAACGCAGTACGAAGAGCAACAACCATCAATAAGTGCGGCAATTGAATCGCCGCCCTCAGCCTCAACAAGTGCAGCCAAAGCGACCCCATTGCCAAGTATAACCAATTCTGCAGCATCAACAAGTGCAGCCAATTCACCACCAGTTAACCAATCGCTCTTGGGATACATTCAAAACGTGACCCCAACTAAAGTCTCCAATAAAGGTGCTAGCTACTTTTCCTTTCAACTTCAACAAAATGATCGTGTGATAAAAGCAATCTCATTTTCTCCGAAAAAACACAAAGCAACAGTCGAAAGTAAAGCAGAAAGTGGTCATCCATGTAAGATTTCCAAGTTCTCCTACCATGCATCTGAAAAGAATGTCATTTGGGTAAATGCAAATACTCAAATACACGAAGCTTCTGAGATCAAAGTACCATACAGTCGACAGGATGCCATGCCATCTGTTGCACAAGTGTCGACCACGCGACAGCTGGACGAAATAGAAGTTCATCAGGGGCTGACAGTCAAAGGGTTTATTCTTTTCGCAGATACAAAACCACAAGCAATTCCAACAAAACCTGACCTTATTAAAAGAGAAGGGTGCTTCGTAGACGCTGTTGGCTACGTACCAATTACCTTGTGGAATGAGCAAATAGAACTGATTCAAGAAGGCTTCTTTGAAATACAAAACATCCGCCTTCCACAGTTTTCTGGCGAAAAGTACCTTTCTGCATCAAAGGACACAATTTTCAAGCCCATAACAGAAAATGCCCCCAAGATCTCTTCGCAAATAATGAAAGAAGCAAAGGACAGACTGGCCGTTCAAGAAATACCTGTTAAAGACAAGATTAACAGCGTTGACATTCACACATTCTACAGCTGTGTAAACTGCAGTAAAAAAGTACCATTTCAGCATTATTCAACAATGTTGAGGTAATAGCATTATATAACTATTATTTCATTTATGTCCAACTTAAATGCCATTAGTCCAGGAACTTTACGGCCAAAAAAGGGTCAACCCGGAACTAATTCCCACACAAGAAATCTCAACGGTTTTCGACTCTTTAATTATCCCTTTATAACATAATGAAAGTCCCCAAAAATCCGAGCACGGGAAAGTCCCGAAAAATAGGATTTATTTGAGCTAGTTGAGGACGATCTTTTTACCAACATGGAAACGAGGTTGGTCCAATCACAGCTTAAATTTGATACATAATGGATTTTATTTTAATATGTTTTCCACCTTTTAGGCAAAAATAATATAAACATTCATATTATTGTTCTCTTCATTTCAGTGGCTGCTGTTGTCTAGCCGATCGCACGAAACGTGTTGTACATTAAAATTTGTGAATGAATCGCGAAGAAATTTTGTTAAAGTCTTATAAAGGCTAATTTTGATTTGTAAAAACTTATGAAATAAAAAAAAAACACCCAATAAATTGTATGCTCAAGTGGGCTAGGGTTTGAGGCATAAAACTTCTAGCATTATCAATTCGCCGGGGAGACCCTACGCAAACAAAGTTTTGCGTTCACAGACTCACCAATTGACTCGGCACAAGAAATTAAATTTGACGTGACAAAACAGAAGATTCAAATATGACTAAATATTTATTAAACTTCTAATTTGATCTTGTCCAAAAAGCACTGAATTAATCAAACACATGTACAATAATCTCTATAAAACAGGCAAAAAGTTTGTGCTACTGTGATCAACCTTGAACTGAAATTGACAAAGTTTAATTTCCAGGTTTCATCTGATTTTTTGATACGTGTTAGTCCTGAGCCGAAACATTGCTAATGAATCGGCAACCAATTGCAAAGTTCCTTTGTTCAAAAGTGAAAGATGTGATTGTAAAGATAAAGCCGATGATGTTTTAATAGTGAAACAAGCTTTGAGGTTGCTAGCAAACGGTAGTTAATAGAATCTTCGAATTTGCGTAACACTTGTGTCTTTTACCAAACTAGTTTATATATAATTGTAAACATATTTGTGATTTAACGGGTTTCTTCCGTGCGAGTTTGATGAAAACTGGATAACCTGTTGCACTCCCCTTTGCCGATGAAGTTTACATACTGGTAAGTTGCTCAATTTTATACAATTGATTGATTCAACTTCAATAATAATTTACTGCTGTAATCTGAGTTCTGAATTTGGACCAGGAACTTGTTGACAGTAAAAACTGTGTAAGTTAAAAGCTACTTTATTAATAAAAAGTTATGGACTTAAAAAGATGAAACGGAGATTTGCTGACTCTTAGGTGCCTACAAACTTTTTTTTAAATTAGAATCCAGTTTATAAATATCATTAGGCTCAGATTTCGCATTTTTTAACAATTTTTTAAGTATCATACCGAGCCTCGATCACTCGACCACTCTGGTTTCACTGCCTCAACAATGTAATTGCCAAAGTGGAATTTTTTCGAGCAATTGTCACATTGCACCTGACCAGCTTGGCCTAGCACGGTTATTCCCAGTTTGGACGATCCTTTGTGTTCAACTTTGAAACGTTTGCCCCTTCTCTTCCTAGAAATTCCGATCCCCCCGTTGATCTTGACACCCTCGATTATTAAATTTTCCTAAAAATTCTGACCCCCCAGCCCCCCTTATTTATTAGGCACCTAACAGTAGTCTATTTTGGGTAAATACGAATTTTTATACAACAGCTTTTAAATATTAAAATTTGATTTGTTTAAATCGGTACCGCACGCTCTGCCTATTTTCTCCACCAAAAGATTGTTTGTTTGTTTTCAAAATTTTATAGTTACAAATGATGTCTGAGTCATCACAAGAGGAGTGTATTATTTGCCACAAGCCTGCTAATCACGACGACAGCGTATCGCTAAAGTTAAAAGGGAGCGAGGGAATTAACCGCTCAGCTAAAGAAAGAGGGGATCAGATATCAGCAGCGACGGGAGATAGGGTTCATACAGAATGTCGAAAGAATTATTGTCGTCCCAGTAGCATCAAATCGAAGCGAGAAGGCGAGAAGGGCGGCCACACCCTAAAAGTCCTTCGTTCGCGCGAGCGTCTGCCCTTTGACTTTCGCCGAGACTGCCTCTTTTGTGGTGAAGAGATTGATGAACAAGAAGAGAAAATGAGAGGACGATTAGTGCATAGAGCGCAAACTTTAGATATTCAGGACAGTGTTACCAGGACATGTGAGGTAAGAAATGACGACTGGGCGGCAGCTGTACGTGCGAGAATTCGAAGTGTTCATGACTTACCGGCGGCTGATGCAATTTATCACCACGAACTTTAGAACAAACATGCAAATGCCGAAATACGCCATAACCGAACACCCTGACAGCAAAAAACGGAAACTTGGACGCCCAGCAAACAAAGAGGCAAGCGATGCCTTTATGAAGGTGGTTCAGTA
>JAOEHV020305356.1:0-25204 GCA_025447995.2 Isaurus tuberculatus | reverse complement strand
TATGCGAAAAGCTCAAGCTTGCACACTCGCTGAGCACTTTGCTGTACAAGATATTGAAAATTAAACTTTTAGGATTGCTAGAGGAGCTCTCCAGCTACAAAATGACGTTTTAAGCATTGTCATAGCTAGTATTGTCCTTGCTGGGAAACTTTGCTCGGATCGGGCTCATTTGGTGTCTTAAAACACTTTCAATAAAAAATAGGAAAACCTGCCGACTTTAAAACTTTATAACAAAAGGACCACATCGATGTTATTATTGTATATATCTCCCCAAAACCTTTCATACCGCAAGAAGAGAAAGTTCTGATCTTTGACAATTCTGGATTAGAGTTGATTTTATTCACTGCCGTTCACTTTTTAGAATAGTTGGCCTCAAGTTGTCTGTGGGGCGAGTAATCACCATGGCAAAAAGTAAACTATATTTTAACTTGCATTTTACAGTACCTTAACAGCACTGATAACCATACTTTACATTCTACTGAGTTACAAAGAGAGTGAATGCTCACAAAATGTGCTGAAGTCATCATTTCTTTAGAATCACTTCACAAATTTTGCGAGGAAGGCATTCAAATTTCAAGCTAACTGTTTCGTTTCCAAGCAAAACTGCGAAGAGTTGTATCGAATAATTATTAACAAAGTGTTTAAGTTACTGAAGTGCTTTCAAAAATTTACAAATACTCAGTGAAAAAAACAAATGTTCGTTTCCCACGTTTTATTGACAAAATAATTAAAACTGTTTGACTAAAAAACCGAAAATTCAAACTATATAACTTGAGCAGCTTGTTTGTAGTGAGGTTGTAAAGGAAATTGGACGAACGCGAATTACCACGAAATTGAAAGTTGTATTCGTCAATGGTTTTGATTTCAAATTTTAAAGATGTTAATTAAAGTGCCAATGATGATGTTACTCATCATTACTGGATCTCGGATAACAGTTGAAACTACAGGTCTAGCATTCTGTTGCACAGAGAATTCACTTAAAGGATATGCAATAAAGGGAAATGTGTTTAAAGTGTACAAGACCAAGAGTTTAGATAAATGCATTTTTCTCTGCCAGAGGAAACCTCATTGTGCAAGCATAAATTATTGGAGAGATGAAAAAAGATGCGAGCTCAACAGATTTAGAACTGAAGAATCACCCGGGCAGATTTTTTATGAAGAGAACACTGTGTTCATGAAGAATGTGTTAAGCCAATATGGCTGCACATGGTCTTGTAAGAACGGAGGTATTTATGTAAGGGACTTTACAGGAATTGACGGATATTGTTCTTGTCGTCATGGCTACCAAGGATTTGCCTGCGAAGGTAGGTTGAAAGGAGACACAGGCATTCTGTCCAACTTGTAGGGCTATTTTTGGCCTTTTATGTAGACAAAAACGACACTGCTTACATTTCTCTCACTTATATTCATACTCCAGTGAACATTATTCAACGAAAATAACAATGACTGAGACTTTGACGTCACATCCGAAGAGTGATATAAGTTGAAGGATCATCTTTGGATTTAGTCCACAGATAAACTCCTGATGCAGATTCCAGCAATTTCAATAATTCTAAAAACACTGGAATGTTTAGGAAAAACTCAAAAAATTGCCATAAAAGTACGGCTTTTTAATTTTAGGGTACACAAAAATAATTAGGAAGTTTTAGAAATTTTAGGACCACCAGAATACCTGGAGAAAGAAACTGCAAAAATTAAAGCTTTCTCTAAATACAAAAATTTAGTCTCACGGAGAGCAAAGGTTATTAAACATCTTTTGAGGCTGAACAACACGTGTTATTTTCCTAAAAACAAGGAACAAAAAAGTAAATAAGCAAAAAAGTGAATGAATGAATGAACAAAAATGCGTCACACTCTATACACTAATTATTTCAGAGAAAATAATGGTAGATATTTGAAGAAATAAAATAAAAATGCTATTATGGATGTAAGTATGGATTAAGAAGTAAGATTAAAGCCTTTTTAAACTATTTTTAAATTAGTATGCTCAAAAAAATTTGCTATGTAGGATTCTCTAAGTTCGACTTGATGTTTTTTCGGCCGAGCCTAAGGAGTTTGTGCTACCCAAAAAAATCTCAATGTTTTGAAACATAGACTTTGCTTTGCAATAAAAAGCCAAGACTTTTAAACTACGTGCTCCACATTTCTTTTATAAGTATTACAATATTTAGCGAGCTTCGTTTTTCCTCGAATGTTTTGAAAAAAAAAAGCTAATCTCTTTTAGAAATGCTTAACCTAATGATTTATTTAATACAGAATGTGTAGGCTATGCGTTGGGATTAGAAAATGGAGACATCAGGGGCAGCCAATTGAAATCGCCAACACCTTCTCTTCCTGGTCATGGGCCCGACCGAGCAAGACTAAACCTAGGGAAGTTTGGAGGCTGGATCCCACTGAGGCATAACCGCAAGCAGTACTTGTATATCAACTTCTTGTCTGTCACGGAAGTGACACGCATTGCAACACAGGGCTGTAAACGAAAACGGAGGCCGCCGTGTTGGACAAGCAGATACTTGGTTTCATACCAGTTGAACCGGAACCAAGGTTCGTGGACTTACTATGGGGAAAAAGCAGGTGTTAATAAGGTGAGGTTTCAACGATCAAAGAATTTAGAAAAAAATTAGCTTCGACGGGATTACGTTGCAGCGCTAGTATGAGGGCAGAGCCGTTGAGAGGAAGTCAATTTAAGAGTGTGGTTTGGTCCTTTAACAACGTTAGCTTTGCAAACGAACGAATGGCGGCTTGACCTTGAGGATGAAGGAACTAGGAGTCAGTTGTAGTAAGTTTTAATGGTGCTAGTGCTATTGGCTATTAATTAACACTCTACAAGTTGACAATTAAAAATCCATTTTTTTTATCATATCATCATTTATTTATCACAGGTGTTCGCGGGGAATACTAACCACTGGGAAATCAAGACAAACGCGATTTACAGACACTTGATTGCAAAACGAGTAGCTATCCATCCAGTAGAGTGGCAGAATTGTATTTGTTTGAGGATTGAAATATACGGATGCTACAAAAATTAAAATATTTCTTATGACGCTGTCAACTACTTTGTTGGTTCTAGTTTGATGACAGAAACTTTTCCCTCAACACTAAGACAGGTACATTATCAGTGATAATGACAACAGCAATAAAAATGATGATGAAAGTGATGAAGATGACGACATAGAAGATGATAAAGGCGATGGTAATAATAACATTAACAAAGAAGATGATGATGCTTGATGAAATTTGCCCGATATCAAAAAAAAAATGTGGAAACTTACCTAAATCTGTGTAGTTGAAAACTTGGCGTTTTTCTTGAAACTAGACGTATTCTTTTTTTGTCAACCTTTCCACTAAAAAAACGTCTTGACTTTAAAGATAATAGTTTTGCTTCTTTCCTTTAATCAGTTAGCTTTTTCTAGGTTTTCGAGCTTCAGTAAGCGTTTATAGAAGGATTTCTGCACACACTCTTACAGTGTTTGAACATCGGTGGCCAACGCCACATATGTATATCACGTCCGGTAGATCATTCGGCTTGCTTTCCAATATGGTTTTATCCTTTCTCTAACACTCGGAATGAAATAAATAATAGTTTACTTCACCATTTACAAAATTTTTTATGTGTAAAATGTTCTGTAATAAAAATAAAAAACAGCAGGTTTTTTAGAAACAGTTTTTCAGAAAAAAAAATTCATATACGGCCGCCGCAGCGATTAATGCACTAGATACCAGTTTCGAATAGTCAAAAATCCCACAAGGGAAAATATCGAATTAATTACATAAAAAAACACGTACATTTGCATGATCAAAACTATATACACGAATGCGTTGGTAGTCGCTTTCGATAAAATTATATGAAAGAGTCGTCAATTATGAGCAAATCTTTGTCAAAGTTATAGATTACTAACTACACTACTATTAAATAATCTAAAAAGTTGCCCCGGGAATTGGTAACGGTTCATTTCAAAATCATCCTGGTATAAAGTGTACAGATATCGGATCTTGTCAAGGGAAATGGATTTGAAATAGTTCAACAATAGTAAGGATGTATTGGTAGGTTCCCACTTAGGAAAAGTGACGTAATTGTCGATCCCAGACTCTTTGAGTATAAACTTGGCGTCCTGTACCAATGTTTCATAATGTCCGATAATATCATACTTGACCTGACATGGGTGACATAACTTGTGATAAGGTCGCCAGTGCTCGTTGAACCGACCTCTCGTAGCTCCTATATGTAAAATATACTCAATGAAATCAATGAATGTGACGTTAAAGTCTTGGCTCTGCGCATGTGCGGTCGTGTAAGAAGCCTCGTGTAGTGCTCGGGTCACTCGACCGATACGCCTACCATATTTCTTGGTAAAGTAAGAATGTTTTTTCACCATTTTGTCCCTGAAGGAAGGTTCGCTGAGAAATTTGTCTCGGAAAGCTGAGAGCAAGCGCTCGAAAGGTTCTCTTACAAACATAAATTTCTTGTACGTGGCTAACTTTCTTTTTATCTCACTATTAGAGTACTGACTTAAAAGCCTAAAAATTCCTTTGCCGTGGGGTTTAAATCCTTTACCAGTACGACCCTCCAAGCGACCCAAAACTTTCCGCCATGTGGTAGACGCAACTTTGGCAGTAGAACAATAAAGAATATTATGGTGTTCAATTACTATAATGTGAGTGAAGTCACGACGGTTCAGCGGATTCCGCCAACTATGAGTATCACAGTATTCCTGAATAAACTGTTTGCGTCTCGAATTTCTTTGCTCCATTAGTTCCATGGTCGTATCCTTGTTGTTGACCTAACAAAGAAAATAAACATTTCACGGCAGTCTTGAGCAAACAGCAATGCATGCAAAAGAGACAAAGATAAAACTACTGTAAACTAGACGCTACCATATATATTGAATGTTGTCATTACTAAGTTAAAATTGCGAAAATTTTGCAACAATAAATATTGTTCGATGCCTTTCCCGTTAAATAATTGGTTGTAATGTTCAACGAAATCTTTTGGATATTAACTGCTTTTTGTTCTTTTTTTGAAACGACGTCATTCGTGACTAACCATGATATTACACGAGGCAATTTTTCACGAGCTGCACAAGCCATTGCAGCGTGTAACACCCCCATACAATGGCTAAAACAGTTTGGAGACAATGCAGACATCGCTGCTCAAAGTAACTTCAAGTTCTACTTTCGTAATGAATTCAGTTACAGATTTTAAGCTACCGAAGCCAGTGTGCGGTGTACCACCCCCTTCGCAAATCGTCTCGCATGCAATGGCGTTGCGAGACAAATTGCACAAAAAATTACCTCGTGCAAACACCAGTTCCCTTTAGGACCCGCCCATTATAAAAGGTGAAAATTTTCCTAATTTCAAAGTACCAAAAAAAGAATAATTGATCAAAGTTATTTGTTATTTTTTCCGCACAATTGCTTCAAATTATTTGAAAAATTCCTTAGACAGAAAAGGAATAGAAAAACTAGCACTATAAAGTGCCCATAATACACAATTTTTTTAAAGTCAAAAGTACATATTTTTACAGGAATATCAAAATAAAAATTTTTCGGTTTGAGCAAAATGCAATTTTTTTACGAATTTTTTAAATCAAGTTTCTCAAATGTATGACTCGGAAAAAATCCGAGCTCCAGATGGGATTTGAACCCACGAACCTCCGTTATCTAATTGATGCTCTAACCACTGAGCTATATACGGGGAACTCTATGGTGAGCAACTAACCAAGTATTAAATTGTATAATTCAGGATCCCAGCTTCAGCCTACTTTATCTTTTGCAATGGAGTATTTGCGTTTGGCAGACGAAAAATGTCGAACAAAAATCAACAAGAAAACTGGCACACTGGAGGGAGTGTTAGATCTGATGATTATGATTTTGTTTGCTTTTTTCCGCCCTTAAAAATATTTTTATTCATTCATTTGGCTTCAAATTACCTTTAGTTTTTGTTTTTAGGACGGACCTTATCCCAGTAGTCTAAACAAAGAAGGAAATTGGTGGCAAAATGTCACAAATATGTAGTTATTTTGATAACAAACTATGCATGACTATCCGTGAAGAAGAACTAAGTTACCTCATCGTTTGTTACTCCCTGTAATGTCTCTTGAGACTGTGCTACGCCAACTGAGGCAAGAGTTCGACCTGTTCCGTCATTTTGTAGGATCCCCGACGCCTTTTGGTCAGATTCTTAAATAAAAAGGGAAATTGTTTTTGAATAACAGGAAATTAAATAAAATAAAGAAAATAATTTTTCCCGGCTAATGTTCTTCAGTAAAACATATTATAGAACTAAAAGTTGCATGTAAAAACTGCAAACCTTGTCTTTCTTAGACAAACAACAGTTTCAGGTCAATTTTGGTAATTAATCAAAAAAGAGCTTTTACAGTGAACTTCATATTTATTTTTCATGACACAGGAGAAATATTATATCAAATATTTTTTATAGAGGTAATATTTAATTTTAACGAAACTAACTTGTTACCAAGTGTCATGATATAAACTGAGCTCAAAAGCTCTTATTCTGTTTAAGCTTCCTCTCAGGCTTTAAGCAAAAGTGTATTTGTTTATCTTAAAAAAATCTAACAACTAGGAAGAGCAGGTCAAAAGGTTAAATTGTTTTTCCTGGCTGTCCTTTCGTCAGCGTAAAATGGTATCTGGGAACGATAAACTCTCCCTTATCTCTTCATCTTGCACAAATTTCAGCCATGGAAAAACTAAACATCACGAAACAAAAATATTTAAGGAAGAAAGTAAACAAATACGTAAAAAATACCAACTTATATGGGCAAGCTTTTAACTTCACTAAAAGTGGGAACAGACACTTAAATCGTCGAAGCAGCAACTGCATGCGCATTATGTAAAAAGTCAAAAAAGCTATAACAGGACCATCTGAAACTAATGAACCGAACCATGTGTTGCCGTACAGTATAACTATAAAGTCGATGAGCTCATACTAATTGGGTTTGGAAGAAATGAAAAAAAATTCGAGAAATTCGAACAGAGTACTATATTTTGTGAGATCAATTGTTTTTTGTTCTTTAATTAGACAAACTTTATCTTCCGCGAGAAAACCGGTAGCTACAGCGATTTTAATTTCCAAAACCTGTATTAACTAACGCCTAAAGATTTTACGTCCATTGTTAATTGTTCTTAAATGTTAAAAACAAGAGTAACTTCACTACAAAAATAGACTCAACAAAACCACAATACTGAATATCTTCTTGCCGTTCCTAATTACGGTTACGCCCATATGGCTGAAGTGTGGGCAGTTTGAATTAGAAAATGGCCTTAATGAATGGAGTGAGGTTTTGATTAAAATCAAGGCATCCAACTTTTTTTTGTTGTGGAGTGATTTTATCTATTAATATTATTGACAAAAACTAAAGTGTTTTCAGTCAGACATCACGTAAAACTTATGGAGACCTAAAAACAGATTGACTGTATCGCTATCAAATTTTGTGTTTGAGAGCCAAGAAAATAGGTTATGTCTGATTTTCAAATCGTGGTAAAAAAAAAATGAATAAATAAAAAATAGGCAGTAGTCAAAAAAACCTTGAAACTTATTGATTGAAAACCATGTGATAAAAATTAGGGCCGCTGCATATCTCTACAAGAGGGCAAGCTGACAAAACTCTGCCAAATACGTTTTTAGCGAGCACATCCTAGAATTAGAAAGCTGCTGATTGGCTAAAATTCTCTTTTACTTTCTTGTGTTTTGTAGTCTATAGGAATTCTTATCTCATCTCCGCGAGGTAAAAACTAATGGACTGATGCATGGTGGATGGATGAATGAGTGGGATGGATGAATGAGTGGGATGGATGGATGGATGGTCAGAAAAAATTAAGATAGATAAAAAAGAAGAATGCCAAACGGTATATACGAATAGCGGCATTTTTTAATCATTCAAGAAAAAAACAACTTTGAACTTTTAAAACTCAAAAAATGCAAAAAATGTTAGTGTACATTTTGTGAAGTGGCTGTTCAAGCCCAAAACAAAAGTATAATTGCAGGTTATCGAAGGTTAATGGTTCTTGGGAACCGAATTGTTCCATAGATGCATCTCGCCTGGTGATAAAACAAACACGATCCTATAATCAAAAGCTTTTAGCACAAAAGAATTAAACAGAAACGCCCAGCAAGTATGCTGTAATCTAAAATTCCATAACTCTAAGAAAGTCAAATGATATATGAAAAGTATGCACTTATTCAATTAGTAGTGTTATCAAGAAGAAATTAAAAGTTTTACGTGCGAAGATAAAATCATTTGGTTCAAAATTTTCCGGCTGTGTTTTAAGCCGATTATTTCAAATTTGTTTTTTTAGACTTTCTTAAATGCTTCTGCTTGACAGTTAACCATTAGAGGAGAGGACAAGACGCACAGGAAGTGATTAGTTTCAACAGAACGAAGATCGGATAATATTTTTGTGAGAAATTAGATGTAAGATTATTCTAGTTCGCTCTCGGTATACTTACAAAGTGGAAGTTCTATCTTATTTAAAAAGAAAATCGTCCTTTGGTTATCGTTTTTTCTATATTTTTCTTACTTTGCGGCTTAAAATCCTATTTTTCTACTGTACCCTCAGTTGATATATTACGCTCTGTAATTGTTACTCAAGATGTTTTAACAAAAACTGTTTTCTGTAAACAATTACGAACAAAATGTGCTATCTAATATTATTCTTTCCTGTAAAATTGGTTTAACTTTCGGAACAATGTTGTTTCTATTACTCATTATTCCCTAAATGTAAATATACCAAACTATTGTTCGGTGTTAACGGAATGCGAAAGTCGCCAACGAGGATCTGAGAGAAACACAGAAAACTAATTTATACAGAAGTCTATACTCTTAGTAATTTCAGAATATATAGAAATACTTTTTTACCGCGAACTCATTACAAAAAAAGGGTGTGAACAATTAAAGCCATGATTGAGATTATTTAAATCGAAACTTGAAATCTTATTTATGAAATTTATTTATCTTCGTTTTCTCTGGTTGTTATGTTATTGGAAAAGATAGATTAAATATTATTTTAACCGAGGATATACAACTCTGCCGATTATGGAAGTCAGGATGGCCGATCGGTAATGCTCGTAACTCTTTGTCTGCTTCGAATATCGTGCTCGCACGCGGTCTCAGGCCAATGAGATGATGTGATGATTCCAAAGGATTTTCTCTAGGAACTCTATATTTCTTCCCTGGCTTAGTAAAAAAACTTTCTCCCAACTGGTTATATGGAATCATGCTCCAAGGTCATTCGTTATGTGTCTGGGGGAAACGACCTGCAACTCTGCGTAAACTGATTTTCTAAAGGAGGTAAAGACAGGGTGTTGTCGGAGAAAAACCCTCGAGATCACCCAACATAAGTTTCCAAGGGTTCGAATCCGAGATCAAGTTCAAACTTATTTGAAGCCATACACCAAAAATATTAAGTTAGGACAGCTTGCCCTGACTAACCTTTAGCATAATGATTTGCAATTTAAAATAGCTTCAGTGCCCGACAAGCGACGTAGACTAATTTAATTACCGCGGTCATTAAAATTCGTTTCCAGGTGTACAATTTAGAATTTGAAGAGAAATTCCAATCTAATCAGTCAAAAGACAAGATACATAATTTCCCTTTGTGATGCCTTTGTCCGTATACGAAATAATGCCTATTTTCAAGATTGCAAAGAAATAGAAAAGACGTTAGTGGTGAAGTTAAAAAAAATGAGTCGAAGTTTTTTGATAGCAGTCAAAAGTTGTTTTTGAATTAATTCTTGTTTTAAAAAAGTAGATAGATCTTCGAATCGAGTTTTAATGCCGAAAACTAATGTTAGCTCCGGAAAAAGCTAGCAGTAAACTTTATCTTATACTTAATCCGTGCTGAAAAGCATTTGGCGCTCAGTTGTATTACAACGTGAATTCAAGTTTTTAGCATGATTTAGCTTATACTGAAAACTACTGAACCAATAAAAATTTATAGCGAAGGAAAAAAAATTATCGCGATTGTATCGAGGTAACTTGAATGATCTTTTTATATAATCGTCTCAATTAACCATATCTTAAAAAGACACATTTATATCTGTTTTGAAAATCTTTCACGGAACGAAGATGATTGTTTTCAGTTTATAAAAAGGATTCTGAACCGAAATTTATACAATACCTGCTGGAGTATTTTAAGGGCACATATTGAGATAATTTTTCGAAGTAGTGAATGAGTCTTTGAGGATATTACAACATAATAAAATCCATCTTTTAACCTCAAAAATAGAAAAACCCTAAACGATTCAAGTTCATCACTAAAACATCTGTTTTACACTTTCCACAAGAAACAAAGAAAACACGCAAGAAAAACGTGACACAAGGTTTTTCAATCAAAACCGAATGGGAAAAACTGATTGTCTTGCGCAACGAATGTTTTTTGTTTTTTTTAAAATGGTTTTTAACCATCAACAATAATTTAGTTAAGCCTTTAAAAGCTGGTCTTGCCTTCATAAACATGTACGATTGGGGAATAAATATAAAGTCTTTTCGTTTTAAATGCTGATTAGTTCTGCATTATAAATTAGACAAAAATAGTTGTTGTAAATAGGATAGAAGTATTAAGCCAAGGTGACAATGGGATAACTGTAACATTCACAACTATTTTGTGCTGTTACTTTTAATTAAGCGTTGATGAAACAAATAACTGAAAATGTATCACATTCATCTTAACAAAAAGAAGAATAGAAATTCCAACAAGTTTTGATCATTTCCAAATTTCTACATCGCTAGAATGTAATAGATATTTCTTAGATGAAGTTGTGATTGCATTTTGTTGACAGTTCTTATTGGGCCAATAATCCTGAAATTCAAGACACGCACGAAGTTGCAAAATTCTAAACTTTATTTTGAAATGACTGGGAGAACGCTTTTCCGTTTATTCAAACAATTTGGTTCTAGTAAAAGTTTTTGAAGGAAAGAATTGAAATTTTCCTGAGTGTTGTAGTATTTGTTTTATGATTTTGGATCATTCTGTATATTCCGGTTAACGATGTTGAACAGATAAAACTTGTCTGTGGTCACAGTAAGAACTATGTTCATGTTGAAACGGAGGCCGGCCCAGTTTTCGACACTTGGCTTGCTGGTCCTTGTTGAGACGTAAAACGAGCGAAAAAGCCAAAACCCCGTTGCAATCTGGGTAAAACTTTTACCTATTGTAATAATACATTTAAAAAAATAGTGAAGTTATTTTATTTTTTTATATACCAATGGATCTGAACTACAACAAAAAATTATAAACCAAACTCTTTTTAAAGGCACACGCCTTAACAAACAGAGTTCAAATTCCGAAACTTTGTTATAATCGTTTTGAGACTTTTTAAATCACTAGTTATGACTTTTGAATCATGCCTGATAATGATTAATTACTTAACAGCGAGAATGAATTTGTTTCATCTTGATCAATCATGTTTTCAATAAATTTTTCCAAAAATATCTATAAGGTTATTTTTCTAATATGCACCGCGCGCGCTAAAAAAATAGTAAAACTTGTTATTTTAAAAGCCAAAACAGGGAATTATTTTGTTGTTCTCGTTAAATCTTGCGTTTTACTAATGGAACCCCTATGGCTACGTAAATTTAGATGTAGAAAACAGTTGTAAGTTTTTCTGACTCGAATTTGGCGGAAAAAAAAAAGTTGGCTGGCGCCACAAACCACGAACAGGATTTTGGTTAAAAGTTGCGGACGGGCGGGTATGTTTACACATTAACTATCGGAAATGAGATCAGGCCGCCAGCATTGAAAACAGCAGCGAAATCACTCAGTTTCCCAGCCATTAGTTTAGCCTCACGTATTAGCAAATCGAAATACAATATGCTCAAAAAATAAACTTACCTGAGTGGAGAGTTTGTATTGACTTGAAGTGCATGTCCAATACCATCCAAAGTACCAAAACTAAACAAATTCCTGTGCAACCAACACGAATTCGTCTCGAAAATGCCATTTTTGCTCAACAGTTTTGAATCAAATGCTAAAGCAACACTGTAATGATAGTTTAAACACCAATCGTTCAACTAGCTGCCACAAAATGCCCCTAAAAACTCAGGACAGGTTCTGCTTCTATCAATTTTTTTCTGCTTGCTCGTTGTTTAAAACGTCAGTGACACCGTTTTAACTCGACTGTACTTTACCGGCGAAACAAAATTACAACCAACCTTCTGTCTTTCAACTGCAGTGTTAACAAGATGTGTTTATCGCTCAGTGAGTGTCCATGCCGAGATCAGCTTTTGTCGCCAAAAAACCCAGCCACATGTCTTTCTTTTAGTTTATATAAGTTTAAATAAACTACACTCCGGATATTATAATTTGATACTCACTAAAATAGTCAGAGCATTTCTACATATGTTTGTGTACTTTGATGTGATTAATTCTCATCTATTCATTTGTGAAATCAAATGAAAACATTCGGCCCAAGTGTAAGATATCAGTTTCGTGGCAATTAATGGAAGCATATGTCGAAACTCAGCAGCTTCGGGCCAAAGATAAAATGTTTAGACAGTGACAAAATAGTGACGAGATAAGAAAAGACCTCGCTTGACCAATCCTAAGCAACTTGGCGATTCTTTTGACGTAGATCTCTCTAAATCTCAACGCTAAGCCGGCATAACTGAAAAATTATTCGTTGAAAACATAGCTACGGAATCAGACCCAATTTTTAAAATCCAAATTCAACCTGTTTCTATAAAGTCGACGTGTTTTGATTTCTTAGACAAACAAAGACTTTGAGCTCGAAATCGGAAGTCTCATCAAAGTTGATGTTGTTGATAAGCCTAGAATTTTGCGATGTGAGGTTAGTCGATAGCTGATGAGATTTAGACTTTATCAAAACCGTTAACGGTTATCTTAGATTTACCTTTGAATAAATTCGATGGACGATGATATAAAAATTCGGACTGTACATGCTAAAATCATACTGAGTGACGATCGTAAAACAGGAACTTTTAAATTTTTTAAAAGGTTATATCATTTGAATGTGTGTAAGACAGATTTTCATTCAAATTTTAACGGCATCAATCCTCAACGGACTGTTTTTTCTGTATATATACATTTTTTTTATTGTGAGATGTGTAGGCAAAAACATTTCATAACGTAGTTAACTTTGAAAAACTTTTTACCTGTCTGAACTGAAGTATTTTGAAAGAGAAAAAATTGTTTTGATTTCCGGCTTACGAAATATATATATATATAAATATATATATGACTGGCTGGTGAGAGTGAAGTCTGCTGGTCCATTTTTCCGTATACACCACCTGCCGTGCAATACAAAAGTTCCCGGCAATTGCTAAAGTGTAGATAGATGGTAAACAACCAAAATAAATAATTGCTTTTTATTATATTAAGTAAACTTAAACTTTATCAAACCCAAGGGAAATACTAGCTCATGGAGTTAACTATATATAGGTTTATCCCGAACTAAATGTTAACGTTTGGGTTTAAATGAAGTCAGTATTTGTATGTGCGTACGACTACGAGTGTATCTAATTTTAAAAACGCCAACATTCCTGAATAGTATACGTATATTTTTGCAGCAACTGTTTGTAACGTCAGTACTGTGGGATTGTTGACACATTCTACACATACCAATAACACAGCAAAATAATGTACAGGTTCGCTTCAGGTCATAAAATAAACTTGTTTAATGTTTGTTTCTAAATTAAAATTTTATAATGTCAGCAAGTACAGTGCGTATTTTAATCTATCATACGTTGAATTTCTTTGACTTTATTAATGCAGCTGTCCTGGAGAAGGTCTGTTCGAAATGTTGACAAGCTGCTAACACCACTCGCGGCCATGCCCATGATCATAAAATTTTAACCTTTTTGGTTGTAAAGTATAATTAATTTGGGGTAACACTGACACACTGCAATCCCTGAGTTTCCAGGAGGTTGGGAGGGTGAGTAAAAGAAGAGTGGGAGGGGATTAGGAGCAATTTGTTGGAAACCTTGAAAAAATACAACATCTTAAAGCAAAAAAAAAATACTTTCATAAAAAAACAGATGAGGCCTCAACAGACTAAAGGACCTCAAGATTGCATTCCTAGTAGGCACTTGTATCTAAAACCAAAAAAAAAAAAAAAACTATCAAGATACCTTTAGGCTGCCGTACAAATTTTGTGCCACTGAGTTTCTTGCTTCTGCTCTTCGTCATTTGATAAACCAGAATGTTCTCCTGCAACATGAGCTTGCTTTGATGCAGACGTTGTTTTGAATGTTTACATCGTAGATCCGAAACCCAGTAACACGCACATGTGGTAGCCTTATACCAGGAGAATTTGGCTCACTGCCGAGAGACCGGCAGACTTTCGACATAACAGAAGAATTGACACCTGCCAACAAGAAAAGAACTGCTAAGAGTTTTCTTCCCTCGATATCCTGATAAAATGAAAAAAAAAATGAGACAGAGGGAATTTTATAGTCGTGCATGCCATTATTTTTTCGTCTTCGGAGCTCAAAAACATGTCGCTCTCTCTCGAATGGTGTTTACCTCGTCCCAGTCCCACTACCGTGAACAATACCGAAAACGAAACCGAAATTTCCAGGAAAACGGACAACAAAACAACAACAAATAGTGAAGTGTAGATCTCGACTAATTTTTTTCAATTATGAGCCGTTTACAAAACTATCCATCACAAGGCAGTAAAAATAATTTTGGAGGGTCCGACTTACAAACCGTAAGAGGGGCAAATATTGGTGCAAAAGAAACTGAAAGTACAACTATCGACAGAAACAGCTGTCGGAGGTAGGGAAATGTGTGATTGAAGCGAGAGATTTAAACAGTGAAAATTTATCTTGATCCCAGAAATTTTTCATTAAAATCTGTTTAAAAGTAACTAGTTACGAACCAGTTTGGTTCATTAAATGGTTCCATCGAAGTATTTTTTAAAAAAAAGCTAAAATCATCTTTGTGTAACTGAAAATCCTTAATTAATAATTGATCGTTTCCATCGATCTCTTACTATGTCATAAACAAGGCTAAAAGTTTGAAAAAACCGTAAAATTGAATCAACCTTATAGTCGTTATTTAAAATTAGTATATTAAAAGCTTTTAAAGAAAGCAAATAATTGAATAAACGTTAGTTAGTCATTATTAATTAACTATTAATATTATTTAAATGTATTACATTTTTATTCTTTCTTAACTTTTTTAAAAAATCTAACATTACACGAACAGAATTGCAACTTTTATAATTTTATTAAACAATATCCATATTTATGTGACTGTTAATTTTAACTTTTCAGTCATATTTTTGGTTTAGAAACAAGTTGAAAGATACTTGGAAATTTTTTCTTTCTTGTATATTTTAGTTGTTAAGAATAGAATTTCATAATTAGAACTAAAAGATGTTGTTATTTGTTTTCTAAACAATTATTAAATTGTTTTCAACTTAGTGACTTGTTTGGACATAATTTTTTATAGTTATTATAATATTAAACTGTATTTCAATTGTTTTTAGTGTCAGAGGAGAAGGATATACAATGATCACACCACAAGATGAAAAAAGGAAAAAATTGCTTGAAGGTAGTTCGAACACTGAATAGTATAGTTCCATCTTTATTAATGCTGGCTACTGTGCTAAATTATGATTTGAGTTAACTTCAGTAACTAAAATGAGTGATGCAGATAGTTTATACCTCAGTAGCAGTAAATTATAAAGCTGTAATGGAATAAGAAGATTACTATAATAACCTTGACAGTAATGTACAGACTGAAGGATTAATATATGAATTGTCAGTGATCTTTCTCCCTTTCTTTACAGTGTTATACTTTACGTTTTATGCATTTAAAGTAATTGCAAAATAAAAACATGAAAAAATCAAGGCTTTCACAGAACTTTCAATCAAAGCCACTGATTTAGCAGTGAAGAACTTTTACCAGTTGAACTTATAAGAACCACTGATTTTGGAAGCAGGTCAATATTACTTCAGTCACAATAATCTTTAATAGTTATTTTATATTTAAGAAGATTAGTCATTCATGAAAACAGTAATAAGAACTGATAGATAAATGAATTTGCGAGTAATTTAAGCACCTAAGCTAAGTTGAATGTGTTTCAATATGACTGCTTTTACACAGCTGCATTTTGAAATTCTAGTCTTACTAGATTGAAAACCAAATGAATATTCCTTAATTTATCATAAATTAGTTTCTACATACTTTAACCATATATAAATGATTAAGAAACTGAACTTCCAAGTTATAAACGAAAATGATTGAAACATTTCAATTTAGAGTTCAGAATGACACAGCACTAAATAAAGCTCATTAACAGGAGTGCCCTCTCCCACCCCCTGTAAAGATCATATACAGACCTTCTACTAAATTAAGTGAGATTTAAAAGGCTTAAAAAAACTACATTTAATATTAAATCTGTTTCTTATAAACTGAAGATGCTGCAAAGGAATCAGAACAGTACCAGCAACATTTGGAGCTCAAGCGATCTCAACCAATCAAAGAATCCCCTAGGTTACTAGGTAAGCAAGGAACAGAGTCAATGTGTACCAGATTTTAATATTTGTAGAGATCTTTTTCTTGCAACATTTTGGTTTCTTCTTTTGCCCAATTAAGGTGGAAAGGTTTGCCGCTCAGATGCTGTCTCAAGAAAGCAAAGAGAAGTTACAATATCTTCCCAGACTAGCAGTCTTCAGATCAGGGTTGGTACATTCATCTGTCTGGGTTATGGGTTTCATTTCTTCCTTCGTTAGAGTTGACTTCTGCTTCAAAAAGTATGTTGGTCTCACCAGTGGTAAGACTACACAATAATGTTCGTTCCACCAACTCATCTTTTTAAAGACATTTAGATTAATAGTGTTTTCAGTTATTTATCCTACATCATATATAATATAAAGTTGGAATATACGGAATATCTAGAAAAGAAGTATTCTGCTTTTCCACCCCTGAAATATAAATAAATGGAACAGAAATTAAACGGACGTTGCAGTTTACTTCTTAAGAAATCACGAAAAGTAATTCCCCAGGTCTTGACATTAACGGTGGCCCGATGGCCAATTTTTTGCCCTTCCCGACCAGTATTCATTATAAGACCAGTGACTTTAAAAATTGTTGGCCTGATAGGTCCAGCAACTAATTTTTGAAACTAACTTTGTTAAATCTGTCATTCATAAGAATCACGACAATCATGAATGGTGAAAAGCAAAAACGGTTTGGCAAAAATACTGATCTCTCCAACAGCCAACTACATAAAACGAATGAAACATAAGTTGAGCTAGTACAATTTTTGTTGGGCCAGCAATTGAAATTTACAGGCCCTGTAATTTAATGGAATCATTTCATACTAAATTTACAGCAAAAGCGAGAGAAGTATATTAAGGAGAAGAAAGATCAAGAGGATGATAAGAATAGAGAAAAAAAAGAACATGCCCGCCGTCAGGTTTGTAACAGATTTGTTGTTTTTAGTCTAATATCTGAAATACATATTTAACGTGTTAGTCGGTTTCAAACACAATAATTTCCTATGCGCTTTTTTTTATAAGAACCAGTAACGTTCGACTGAGGCTGGGCTGTTCTTAACTTATTGACAATTTCAGCCTCAAATTGTTCTTAAATTATTCTTATTTTCTGATATTTTCAAACAGTGGATTAGTTGCTCGGAATAATAAAAAGGCGCTAAGAAATATGTGTTTGTTATTGTTTCATCCAGCGCCCGGTATACAATAAAATCTTGGAACTGTCAATACAGCACCTGCATGCGAACGTGACGTCAGCTTGCTTATCTTCTTCTTTAAAGTTCTTAAATTTGGCTGATTAAAAGTTCAGCCTGGTGATTGTTCTTATATCTTGTTCTTAATTTTTGGCCAAATTCTTATAAAAAAAGCGTGTACTGCATTGACCTATAAACCACTGATCAATTGATTTTTTCGATAAAGAACAAGTAGGTTTATGACTTATGCCCGGTCTAACGGAAGCCAAATGCCTGTTTGAAACTATAAAACATTGGCCTTGCATGTGTAGTGACTCACAGGGCATTACGATTTCCTGTCTGAAGTTAATCCCTTTGTACGCTAAGATTGTGATTGATACTACTTTTGTAACCTGTGTTCTTTTCGAATGTATGTTAGGCAGAAAGAAATGAGCAAAAAGAAAAAGAAAGACAAATGGCCCTAAAAGAAGAGCACAAGAGGTTTGTATGTACTTGTTATGTACAATTAAAGCAACACTGGTTGAGACATGTCAGCACTTATATTTGAGAAATCATAACGATATGGACCTGATTACGACATCGCACAAAGTTTTATTAATTATCTCAAGGAAGTGTTAAAACAGATTTGACTGTCTTAGTTTTGAAATGTTTTTAGTTATCAATGAACTCAAACCAACCGTAAACAATACGACCCTGTTCACACTAAATCATTTGTTTAGAACAATTCATTAATGCTTTGGTGCACCATTGTTTTCAATATTTTTACCACTTTCTTACAAATTTAACTTGCTTTAAAATATTTAATAATAATATACAGTTTTTTTAAAGTATTTCAGACGCACTTAAAAATGACATTGGAGAGGTCGAAATGTTGCGACTTCTTATCGCTAATTTTTATTGCAAAATTAATAAGGTCTGTTTAAGAAAGAAGGCAGACACGCAATGAAACAAATTCAGGCTTCTGCTTTAACGATCTCCCCTATTTGCCAAAGCATGGCATAAACGTCATGCGATAGACGCACCTTGATTGGTTCATCATAGCTATTAGCTATTAAAGATATGCGATTGTTTTAACGTACTGCGTTAGCAGCGACATTATGTGCAATCTTTGCGGTGATATATATAATAATATATAAGCAATTTTGAAAGAGAAGCCTCAAATTTAGTTTCAAAGGGATTCATCCTATTACGTTACGATACTGATGCAATGATCTTACTGAGCTATGAAGTCACAGCTGTTTGGAGCAGGTCAATTTTAGTGGGTCCGTCAGTTTCATGTGAGAGTGTTCCTCCATTACATTAATCCATTTTGGGAGTCAGGTTGGCTTAATGATTATTACTCACGCCTCTCACCACTACGGACTCGAGTTTGAATCCTGGGGCTCGCACGTGGGCTCAGATTTGTCGACCTCAGCCCGACTCCAAGGGTTTTTCGAGGATTTTTCATAGAATCGACTGTCACATCAAAATCTGTGCCGTCGAGCTCGTGGCTGAAAAGCTATACCGTGCTGATGAGTCCTAACTAGGACGAAACAGCTGTCCACGGTTGCTCCAGTTGCTTGCATTGTAGGTACTCGGGTGAAGCTGGTTGTGCGCATGCGTGCAGGTTCTGGCCAAACCGTGGAGTTGAGTACGGGTGGTTTTTGCTTTTTGCTGTTTAAACAAGAGCCTCAGGCTCGGGAGATTGGGCAACCACGATTGGGCAACCACTCCCTGCGCGTAAAGACGTTGAATATGTTTATGGAGACTGGCCTGGAGGGGGGGGGGGGGTATTCCCTCCCACTCGGTAACACCTTGTATCAAATGTTGTATTGTAAATTGAAATTTTGAATGATCTTTGTGATTGTGTTATACTACACTGAAGCGTTTCATAGTTAAGAATATAATTTGTTTGTTCCATTTTTTAACTACAGAACAAACCTCGAGTTCTTGAATAAATTTGAACAATCTCATTCCACCTCAGCCCGCTCAGGTACACCAGTCTCCTCATCACATCAAGGTATTTTTAACGAATGAAATTTATGTTTTGTTTGGTATTTATTTGTTTTCACCTTGAATTGTTTGTAGACTTGTTATTGTTACTATTGTTATTGGTGCTATTATGTTTTATTATTAGTAAACTGATGTATATTGATTGTTTATAAGTAACGGGTTTTTCTTAATTTGTTTATCATTTTTCTCATTATGGACGAGCAAATCGCATCCCAAAGCAAAAGCAGTTCTTGAGCATGCGTCGTGTGTGTTGTTTGTTTTGAGGCGAGTTTTTATACCTTTTGACTGAAAGTGGAGGCTGATTATCTACTTTTGTAATGCATACTAATTTGTTAGTTTGCCTTTGCTTTCAATTTTTACGCAAACAAAAATAACTTTATCAAAAAGTCTTACTGAATTATATTCTAGTACGGATAACAAGCAAGACTTTTACATTACAATTTTCTCCTATGAGAATTGACCGAAGTGTTTTTCTCATCGGTAGGCCAAACACATAATGCTGAAAGTCGACTGTACGCATGCGAACAGCCAGTTAACTCGTCAATCACTTCTCCCAAGCATTTGGGACTGGCTTACCTGAGCACCTTTTATCCCGATTATGACCAGGGAACTTTGGCAGCAGTTCTAAAGGATGCTGGTGGATCAGTCGAACGAGCCAAGAAACTGTTAGAATAAAGCTATCACGTACTATGGAAAGCTCTCTTTGTTTTGCTTAACATCAGCCTAAAATCTAATTGGTTGACTTGTACACAATTATATGAACAAGATGTGTTAATAACTTTTAAAACAATTTAACCATTAGAATTTTTAGGGACATTTAAAACACTCGTATTCTTATCATAGTTGATGTTGCTGCTATTGTGATTGAGATTATTGTTGAATTTGTTGAAGAACGATTGTGGTATTGTATAATAGTTGTTATTATAATTTTTCCAACATTCGACACATTTAACATTATATTGTTTTGGTTGCTATGTCCTTCAAAGTGATATAGTAATAAAGGTTATGTGCTTGGAAACAGACATGTGGTCCGATTGAGACTCGTTCTAGCCCTAGTTGTTGGCGTATATGAAAATTGAGTAGCATAGGATTATGGCAGTAAAAACTTCTTAAACTGGGATTATGCTTTTTTGTGCATTTTATTTCTCTTCCTGTCTGGGCACCGTTACTGAACGGCAATTGGCACTAATTGTAAGTTGTTTGTGTTTCCTGATTTGAATAGATTCCTGATTTGAAATAGAAACTTGGAGTTTAAAACAGATGTGTTGTCTTCGAAAAATCTATTTACAATTAATTACTACCTAAAAGCGCCGTTAAATTGCTTTTGTTATGGAAATCACCGTTTGGATTTTGGCTGACGAATGGTTAAAGTAAACAGTTTTTAACCACCAAGTGCTGGTCTAAGATTTTAACACAAACAGTGACACTTGATGGAAACATACATTCAACGAAAACATTCACCGTTCCCCAAGGGTAAAATTTCCTTACTGTCCCATACATTCATTATGCATATATACATTCAATTCAAAAGAGGAACAATAAGTTGTCAAAGTTTTCAGTGTGCCTTATAATGCATTCTTAATTAATATATAGGATAGACGGAAATATTGCCTCCTCAAAGACAAGTCTCTTAAAACAACTGTGCACTTTTATCGCTTTGCTATTTAGTGTGTGGGAGGAGCTTTCCTTCAGGTGACACGCGGTCCTGATTATTTATTTTGTCTTCTGACAATGCAGGAACAAATTTGACTGCCTCATTATGAAATGTTTTTTTATCAGAAAACTCAAACCCAGTCTCAATTCTCAATCTGACTCAATCTGTGCAAAGTTATTTACCTAACACCTTTTTTCTTTTTTCTTTCTCTACACAATAGTTATTTTTTTCTGTACTTGCATTTAAACTGACTCATTAGTATATCATTTAAGTTATTTGCATATTCAGTTGAGCTCAACAATGGCGTCTGTAGGATGCCGAAACGTTGCTTGTATATACTTTCGCTTAAATTTTTATTAAAAAGTTTGTCTTCTGACTTATTTATAGGTCTGTTTATATGATACCAGAATGACTTTTATTCCAGGACGAGTTGATACCACCCCCATGTATTTCTCTGTATTTATTTGCATGTTACCGAGACGAAATTTTGTTTGACACAAGTCACCCCAGAATGAACTCAAACCGTTTTTCAATCCGAATTTATATCGCGTTATGTTTTGGCATCATGTGAACTGAAGTCAATGAAAGCGCAGGATAGCCCATGTTCTTGAGCAATACACGTTTTTGTTTATAAATATAAGAACCAGTAAATTTTGCAGGGGGTCACCGTTCTTAATTTTTTGGCTGCTTCAGCAGCCTCAATTTGTTCTTCATTGAAATGATGAGAAATCAAAACAAAAAGACAGGCATTGAAAAACAGTTGACACTGATCATACCAGAAACTTTTAGTATTTCATGAATATACACGTATTATTTGGGACAATGGCAGATATAGTCAATTTAAATGAGAAATCGTGCTTCTATTTATGTTTTTACTACATTGCGAACATAAATTACAAGATTCAGTAAAGTTTCAACTAGAAACATTTTCACTTTTTTTCAGCCTCATCCTGAGCTTGTTTTTAAATTGTTCTTTTAAGAGACTCGTTCTTATAAAGTTGTTCTTATATATAATTATATAAAAAAAGCGTGTGTAGGACTCGTATGGTAATGTTTTGAAGATTTTTTAACATAAATTCTAATTTTCTGCATGAATTGATTGTGAAGTTTTCCAAATACTGCTAGGGCAATTTTTTTTATGTGAATGTATACTACAAATTTAGTCTGGAATTATTTACTCGTTCTGATAAATATGGATGCTCCCTTAAAATGCTAATTGTATTGTTTAGACTGCACAACTTGTCATTGCCTTTGAAACAGCCCCAGAAGATGCTATGAACGATATGAATTGTGTCGCAGCTCATTTACATCGATATTTCGGCAGAAACATTAGTTACATTTATTGTTTATTCATAATACGTTTGAATTATCAACATTTTTGATAAAATTAATAAAACTTCAATTCCGATACTTAGACAATAAAATGAATAATAGAGATGACAAACCTACTGAATAGAACTCAAAAAAACTTTTTAATAAAGCGACTTGCATCTAATAATTTGGATATCAAGAACGAGGGAGATAATTCGTATCTTACTTGACGCAATAGCTTTTCACTTTCATCTTAATGAGTTATATTTTGTCCAAAGAGAAAACAAAGTCGCTCGGGTCTGATTGCAATCATTTTACAGTTTCATCCCGTCATGCTGCGAATCTAAACAGCCTATATCACGGGGAATTTTTTTTTTTTGACTTGTTCCCAAAATAGTGCACTTAGCCCGCGGATATAAACAGCATTTCACGTTGTTCGAAATTATCAGCAGGCCGAGAGACACGCAACGTCCTGTTGCCGATTCCAGCGTGTCTTGCCTTGTTTTAGATTTTAAAATACTATAATAACTAATTTTTGTTTTGACGTCTGTTAGTGAAATGACAAAACAACTTACTCAGTTACTGTATCTTGTGTTGCAGCCTCTAATAATGAACATTAAGGCTACTTCGGGTTTCGTCCATACCATGTGTACTAAGATCTATCCTGAATAACCGGTTTCTGATCGTGGAAAGCTGCTTCAGACTTTGTTGGCAAAAGCGGCACTGTTTAAAAACAGGCTTGGGTACTCAAGCTCTGGCGGAGAAAGTCACATTAAGATCAACAGCGAATTTAATCTGACAATAGCAACCTCATGCTACTATTATGCATATAGAAGTTATTAAAAGACCCTTAAAACCGTTATTTAAGTAATATTAGTACAAACTTTACCTTCATATGATATGGCCACGAGGGTGCTTGTATGTGAGCCCACATCATTACTGTACAGCAGCTTTTACAGTCAGGATCAAGTCATCGATGCATGAGGTTCAATTTGAATTTAAAATTTGGATGTCGAATTATAAATTTGAATGTTAAATCTCGATATAAAAACATTAACTTCAATTCTTGAAGAGACCTTCACGAAGGATCAAGTAAAAGATGTTTGATACGAGAAAATAATATTTGTATCTGAAATCATCAAAGCATTATTATTATACAATAACCAAAACAAAATAAAACAAAGAAAAAAAGCACGCAAGTGTAATATTAAAAGTGGAAAGTTTTGTGCTATTAAAGTGATAGTAAAACAAAGATATCTATACCTAGGTATTTCTTTTATCATAATACAATTACACTTAAAAATCACTTTTCTTAGGGATGGCCGCCAGATTTTTCGGTTGGTTGGTTTTTGTTTGGTTTTTAAAAAAACACGTTTATAATTGTGTTTTTTAGGCTTTTTGTATTTTTGGCGCGGTAGTCTGGTACTAGCGGTATTTTCTGAAGACGTGCATCAAATCATTCGCTCAACGGTGGTGAGAACAAAGCAGTGTCTTGCTCAACTCTCTACATTTCGAAGAGTTTGGTTTATGTGGAAAGCTGTCAGTTAGAGTTGTATTGAAAGGTTGGCGATTTTTTAACTTTTATGTTTCAGTTGTAGCTTTTCCGTTGTATGGCTGGCAGTAAAATTTCGTTGTGATGGCTGTGAGACAGTAATTTCCGGTAAAGCGAATTTTATGATCGACCTACGGTAACGCTGATCTGATCTAAGAAATATACACTTGAAGACTTATTTCAGCTAAGTATTCACCTTAAAAACAAAGCTTTCTTAACCTTCCGTGACTTCTTCGTGAGAGGTGAAGTGTGGAATGGTTTAATCAAAATCTAACTGATTATTTTTTTCAAAAATGACGTCCAGTCGAACTGCGTTTAGAAAGATCACGGTTTAAGCAGTAAGTTAAAGATTAAATTAAAGTTGAATTTGTTCTTAAAAAGTAATCCCTGTAAATATTAAGTGCTTGTAGTTCAGTTGAATAATCAATCGCTCGTTTTCAGATTGAAAAATTTAGATTAACCGAGTTGTTCCATTGAACAGCTCGACATGTTTAAACTTAAAGTCAATGTGTTATTTTTTATCTGTTTGAAATTAGTTTCCTTTTTTTAAAAAAGACTCTAAGTAAGGGGCGGACCATTTCATTTTTTAGGGGAGGGGGGGGTTGGGTGATTTTGAAAAAAAATTTCCTGCAAGCTTCATTTGAAGAAAAAAATAGCATGAAAAGCAAAAAAAATATCCTGTAATACAATAGAAAGGGAAAAAAATCCTGCCCATCCCCTGGACGAAAAAAGATCTTGCGGAAAAAAATCACCTAACCCCCCTCAAAAGTCAAATAGTCGACCCCTATTAAAGGGCATATTTAAAGTAATTGGTTTTTCTGGTATAAATTGTTAAATTTCTTTAAAAAAGCAATGAAAAGAAAAACATTTGTTAATTTGAAAGTGATTGAACTATTTAAAAATAACCGGTTCATTTTTTAACGTGAGTCATGTGCATCTCTTTATCTTTCAGTTTGAACCTGTAGCACTATGAGTGGTAAAATTAAACTGGTTGTTTGTGGGGGTGGTGGTGGTTCCCATG